>CM035115.1:158618418-158787082 GCA_020205555.1 Panax stipuleanatus | reverse complement strand
GGGATTGAGATTGTTTTAGGCGTACTTTTTCCAACAGTGGTATCAGAGCTTGGTTATTTTTTGTGATTTTCTTGTGCGAATTAAATGGAGGATTGGACAGCAGGTTGCATGATTAATCTCAAGACTACAAATTATGCAATTTGGAAGCAAAAAATGGAGGATTTGCTTTACTGTAAGGATTTGTACGAGCCACTTGAGAACGATGGAGTTAAGCCCACAAACAAGAGTGACGCGCAGTGGAACAAGATGAACAGGAAGACTATTGGTCTAATTAGATCGTGGATTAATCAAAGTGTGTTTCATCATGTTGCCACGAAAACTGAAGCTTATGCTCTCTGGAAGAAATTGGAGTCCATATATGAAAGGAAAACGGCGCAAAATAAAGCTTTTTTTATTAGGACGCTTGTGAATTCTAAGTTCAAGGATGAAAACTCTGTTGCAGAACACTTAAGTGATTTTCAGAGTTTGATAAATCAGTTGAGTACGATAAAGATGGTTATTGACGATGAGATGCAGGCTTTGTTGTTGTTGAGCTCTTTGCCTGATAGCTGGGAGACGCTGGTAGTATCACTGAGTAACTCTGCTCCCAATGGTACGCTGACTATGGATACAGTCAAGGATAGTTTGTTCAATGAGGAACAGAGGCGAAGAGATACCGTTGTGACTAGTTCTGAGTCACAAGTTTTTGTCACGCAGAGTAAGGGCAGAAACAGAAAGGAAAACTCACCTGAAGATGACAAATTCAAAGGAAGGTCGAGAGATAAAAAAGAGATAATTTATTTTTACTACCAGAAACCGGGTCACATAAGGCGAGAGTGCAGATTTTTGAAGAAGAAGCAGTCTAAGAAAAAGGATGAGGATAAAGATTCGATTGAGTATCTATCCGATGTTGATATAGCCATTGTTTGTGATGATAAACCCAAATGCCATGTTAATAATTGGATTATTGATTCGGGTGCTTCGTTCCATGCTACTTCTCGTGGTGAAATCTTCACATCTTACATTAGTGGTGATTTTGGCTACGTGCGGATGGGAAACAGAAGTGCATCCAAGATTATAGGCATTGGAGATATTTATTTAGAAACTAATAGTGGTAGCAGGTTGATGCTGAAAGAAGTCAGACATGTTCCAGATATACGTCTTAATTTGATTTCTACCGGTAAGCTTGATGAGAATTATTATAAAAGTTACTTTGGTGAAGGTCAGTGGAAGCTCACTAAAGGGTCTCTAGTGGTGACTAGAGATAAGAAAGTAGACACTTTTTACACGATGCGGGCGCATGTGAGAGGTGTTGAAGATGGGGGAGTTAAGCGAAAAAAAATGTGGTACAAAGCCGTGCGAGATGGGAGAAAAGCCTTGCATGAGAACCACGAGAGGAAAGCTCTTCGCTTTAAATGGGTACCAAAAGTGAAGAAGGAAAGTGACAGCTCACAATCAGGGTACAAAGCGGTTGTGAATGAATTTGGCAAGCAAAAATCTGTCAAGTTTGAGTTAGATCCTCCCATCGAGAAGAATCATGCCGATGAGACAAAGTCGGTCATGAAGATAGTTGAAAATTCCAAGAAGCTTGAGTTGAGCCAAGACTTCGTTGGAATTAACTCCGAGTAAGGAGTTGTGGTTGGTGATCCCTCCTCTCATGGGTTCAGAGGGGGAGATTGTTGGGTGCGGGTCTTCACCCATGAGATAGAATCCAAGATAGAAAAGAATTAATTTTCTTTGTGAGCAAGTAAATGGGTTTACTTGATATTAATCCAATTAGAAATTGGGTTAATAGAAGCAATATTGAAATTGGAGATTTCATGAAAAGAATCCAAGTTGAAAAATAATTTGATAAGGAGATGTGATCCCTAATTTGATTAGGAGAATAAATTGTTTCTAATTCAAAATAGGAATAAATTAGAAAGAGTACTATAAATAAGGCTATGGGGGAATCTTATTTGATACATGAGAGAAGCTTGTTAGCAAGAAAGTATCAAAAGAATAAAGAGAGAGAATTACGGTATGTTGTTCATGGGTATCCGGCACCATCTCCATTCAATAGAAAGCTTGAAGACTTTATTGTTTGGAGTATTTTTGGGTGGTGAAGTTAATTAGGTTTCTCAACCTAATTAAAGGTAAATTTGTATTCTCTTGATTTATTGTGTAAACTCAAATTTTAGGGCATAAAACTTGGGAGGATTATTGTAAACCCATTATTAGTGATATAGTGGAGTTTCGGAGTTCGGCCTGTGATTTTTCCTTTAAGGGTTTTCCACGTTAAATTTGGTGTCTTGCTTGTGAATGGTTATTTGTTATTTTTGTTCTCATAATTGGTTTTGTTGATTTTCTATTTAATTGTACAAAAACGGAAAAGTAATTTCTGAGATTGAGATTATTTTAGGCATATTTTTCCCAACAGATCAAGTGCCTTCTTGTGACCTTTCTTAACCCCCTAAAAGGCCTAAATTATTTTGTTATATGAATGAACTCATCACCTATTTATGTTAGGCTAGTCAAAAACTCAATTTAAATATTGACTTTGTGTGTATAAAATTAAAAATTATTTTATTTACTTAATAAAATAATCGATACACATTTAATGAAAATAAATGCTTTAAAATTCAACTATGGAAGGACTAGCAAAATTAAAAGGATTGAATTACATTGAAGACATAATTTATCTTACTCTACTCATGTGTTATTCCTACGATATTTTGATTTCTGAGAACTTTTCTACATACTTCTTCGAATTACTATTATGCTGCAAGATACACTTGTAAATATTTTTGCACACAAGCTCTCATTTGATGAATAAGGATGTTATTATTTTCAAAATAATAAATGTCGCTTAAATTGTTAAGAATAGTTAGAACAATTCTAAAAATGTCTTTAAATTGATGTATATTTAATTTGATACCATCATTTTTATTATAACTGTTAACGCCAAGATTCGTCCACGCGCTCCAATCACTAAGCGCGTCCAATCCTGCACAAAAACGGGTAAACACCAAAGCTTGACGGCTTGGGCCGCCGGGGGATAGCTCCGGTGTGAGAGTAAGTACAGGCTGACAAGGTTTAACAATGGAGGGATAAATTACTCTATTGCTGGAATAATAAAGTGTTGTTTACCTTATGAGGGTCGAGCCATATATTTATAGGTTCTCACATCCCTGCTTGAATCCACTTCCTCCTAGGATTAGGGTTCCCCCGTGTATCCTTTTCATAATAGGATAATACCAAATCTCCCAAGATATAGGAAGTCCAATCAATGCATGATTCTTCCTTTCATAAATAGAATCTCCATATAATTAGGAGTGTCCTTCGACATGGACCAACCGGACCCCCCACGGCCCAACCATAACCTTAACCGAGGTCCAACCCACCCCGGATCTTGAGTCTTCAAATATTCGGGCCCCAACATTGCCCCCCAGTCTTTCATAAAATGGAACATTTGATGGAAGAGTATATAGCCCTACCATGCAAGCTGCCCACCCCACCGGCTAAAATTTGATACTCTTTGTAACCCAAGGACTGATACTTTATGACCCAGCCCAGCCCATGAGACCAATTTAACCAACACCGGCCTACCTTACACGGCCCAACATTCTTTAATCTGTCCACGCAAGGAACCGGTGCACTCAAACAGCCCCCCTATCTCCAACCCTTCACCTCCTCACGTGCCTCATCATTTCCCCTCATTAATGCGCCGTCCTTTGGGATTCGGGACCAACTGCCAAAAAGACATATCAAAACCCCCAAACATCCCAATCATTCCTTTTACCAATCTCAAGATATTGCATCCTCCTTCCCTACTCTTTCTCACCTGCGAAGACAACCATCCTTCCCCTCCCGAATTTTTGAATCTCCAAAATGTCCTCCTCTAACAACTTCTCCGGTCCCGAATTCAACACCTCCGGCCCCATTCCTGCCATTCCGCTCTCAACCATTCCGGCTCCCACCATGCCCCTTACCACTCAAGCCACTATCCCTGTGGCTATCGCCACCAATTCCACCACTACAACAACCACCTCATCAGAGACTGACGCAGAGAAAGCTCAACGCCAGTATTCCGACACCTCCACATACCCCATTTCCAACACACGCTCGAAATTTCAAGAGGAAGACATGGAGGTCATCCGCCAATCCTTCCAGATTCCAGCCACCCATTCTCTAAAAGCCCCTTCCCCTACCGAGCGAATGTACCACTCCAACAATGGTTGGGTCGCCGTACCCCTTACCTTGCTGGAAAAGGGAATTCGATTTCCCCTGCACGCCTTCATTCTAACCCTCCTGGGATTCATCGGCATCGGCTTCAGTCAGCTGGTGCCGAACTCCTATATCCATATACTGTCTTTTATTGCCTTCTGCGTGGAAGCCGAAGTGGAACCTTCGGTCGATCTCTTTTTTGCTCTCTTCAAATTGACTGGTTCTCGAGAAGAAGGTTTTAAACAACTGAACAAAATAGCAAATAGGCCGAACGCAAAAATTGCGAGACGCCAACTGATGGACACCCCTTCTAGCAACAAGGGATGGCACTCCGAATGGTTTTTCGTCCGAGGACCTGAAACCAATCAACTACCAAACTGGGCGTCGCACAAAAGACCGAACCCCCCATTCGGTGACCTTTCCTCCGGACGAGCCGTCGAAATCGCCAGAGTGATCGAGAAGATGCCGAAGACGGAATGGAGCCACACCATACTTACCAAGCAAGCATGGCTCTTTGATCATCAATGTAAGTTTTTGAATCTTAACTTGTTAAACTGGATACATTCTTTGCTGACCCTTCTACACCCATTTAATAATGCAGTATCCCTTATCAAGCCTACGTCCTCCGAATGCCGAGATTTGGAACTATATCTTTCTGGTCATCGTCCCTCCCAAACTGCCGAGGCCGCAACAATTCAGAACCCAACAGCCGAAGTTCCCACCGACTCCATCCTTTCTGCCGAAGTCCCTGCATCATATATACCAAACGAAGAACCCATTCCCACTGTTACCACCGAACCTGAAGCCTCCACGAAAGCTCGTCATAAGAAGAGGGCTTCAAAGAAATCTTCGAAGCGAAAAGCTAGTCCCTCCTTTCCCATTCTAGGAAACATCATAGACCTCCCCGAGAAAGAAAGAGCACAAATTCTTCGCTTCAAAACCAAACGGGCCAAGGTAACCCCGTTATCCACTGAAGAACTAAGGGTCCCTTCTTCTTCAACAATCGCCCCTTCATCCAATACTACCCCTGACCATCCGACCCATATATCTCCCCCAACCGAAGACCGAAACCCCGAACCACCAACCGTAGAACGGCAGGACGAACAACCCTCCACTTCAGCCGTACCTCCATCTTCATCAAGACCAACACCAATCCGTAAAACATTCTTTTCTAACGACCCAAAAGACTATCCCATGGAAGCCTACCAATCCTTCGTCTTACCGGCCGATGACAACCGATTTCAAGGCATACCGTTTCAGGCCCTTGTAGTAGATGGCCTCATTGAGCAAGGCCGGGTAATCCTTCTATGCCTCTTTAAGTTTTATTTTGATTATCCTAACTATATCTCCTTACTTTATATAACAAGATACGCCTTCTGCAGACCAATGCTATATGGGGACGCGTTGTTAACCGATGGAGAGAACGGGAGGCTGAGATTAAGGGACTCGCCGAAGAGGTGAGAACCCTCCAAACATCTTTGCATCAAGAAAAAGCAGCCCACTCCCGGTCCAACCGTACCAATCTACAACTTCAGCATGAAGCCACTGTACTTCAAGCTGAGGTTACAGAACATATCAAGCGGTCGGGCCAAAGCGATGCTAAGTGTCGAGCGGTGATGGAGAAGTCCGACGCCGATCAATTCCTGATTCAACAGCTGAAACAGAATATCCTTGCCCTTCAACAGGAAAACTCACACTTGAAGAGGAAAGAAGAAGACTCTCACCGGACACGCACTGCACTTGAAGAGGAGATAGTAGAACTTAAGGCTTCCAGACCTATACTCACTGAAGATCTTCGTCTTCAAGTTATCAAAGAGTACAAGGAGTCGGCCGAGCTCAATGAAAAAATACTGAAGATGTACTCTGAAGGCTACGAAGCCTATCGGGCCAAAGGGAAAGCGAAAATGCTCAAACATTGTGTGAACCCAGCTTTATTTGAAACCGAGTCTGAAGATGACACAGATGAAGATACAGACGATAATCCTTCGGCTTCCGAGTAGGAGTCTTCTCTGTTTAATATCGAGACTTTCCTGTAGCCTTCAAACTATTAATCAATGAAAAAAGCATCCGTTTTATCTTCAGTTCCAACTTGCATTTTCTTTAAGCACATATATCATTTGTCTCTAAAAATAATCACAGATAATTAAAAATTGTCAAAGTCTTCAACGCCACCAAGGCTAAGTAAATCCAACCTTAAACCTCTGAAGTCCTTCTCTCCGAGAGACGAAGGAACAACATGAGAAATATTCGCACCGCCCCGAAGAGGCGAAGGAATCCCACCATAGTCACTCCGATGTATCCTCTCTCCGAGAGCCAAAGATACACCGAGAAAATTTGCTTCTAAGAGAAGCCCACCATAGTCACTCCGATGTGCCTTCTCTCCGAGAGCCGAAGGCACACCAGAAAAAATTTGCTTACACATGAAGCCCTCTATAGCCCCACCGATGACCATCTCTCCGAGAGCCGAAGGCACATCAGGAATGTTCCAAGACGCTCCGAAGAGGCGCTGGAACCCAACCTTTAGACACTCCGATGTACCCTCTCTCCGAGAGCCGAGGGTACACCAGGAAAAGTTGCTTCTATCGCGAAGCCCACCAAAGCCCCACTGATGACCTTTTCTCCGAGAGCCGAAGGAACATCAGGAATAAAACTTCACTTCGCTACAGAGAGACGAAGGAATTCTGCCGCGGATCCTCCAATGACCTTCTCTCCGAGAGCCGAAGGTACACTGGGAAAAATAAAAGCTCCGCTCATATGAGACGAAGGGTCTTCCCCCTTAGCACCAAAGACCGATCCGCTGATCGGTTAAGCAGGTTTTGGTCAGTTGATAGACAAACATGAACACAGAATAAAGTTCAAACGGAGAAAAAATGTTTCTTTTATTGATGAATCCCTGGCACTATTAAAGACGCTTGACTCTGAACTCGGGATAACCGAATACCTTATGATACGGAGGATTCTTCTTACTGAAAATATTTTCTAAGTCTGCCGGCATGCCAGGTATTCTGGACATCGGTGCCATCCAATGCCCGGAGGCGGTAAGTGCCAGGCTTTGGTACTCCTGTGATCTCATAAGGTCCTTCCCAACTTGGCATTAGTTTTCCTTGATTTTTGGGCATGGAGGCCTCTACTTCCCGCAGAACAAAATCTCCGACTTCGAACCTTCTCAATTTTACTCCCCTGTTATAGTGTCTAGCCACCCTGCGTTGGTAAGCAGTGAGCTTCACCAAGGCAGCCTCTCTTACTTCATCAAGTAGATCCAGATTGGCCCGAAGTCCGTCTTCGTTATATATCTCTTTGTACTGGCTAACCCGAAGGGAAGTGGAACCGATCTCTACCAGCACTAAAGCATCTGTCCCATAGGCGAGCCTGAAGGGGGACTCACCAGTGGTGGATCGAGGTGTGGTTCGATAGGCCCACAAAACACTGAGCAGTTCTTCCGGCCATCTTCCCTTCGCTTCGTCGAGTCTTCGTTTGATTCCATTCAATAGAGTTCTGTTAGTGACCTCGACCTACCCGTTAGACTGAGGATGTGCCACTGAGGTCTTTCTGTGCTGTATACCGAGGTCGGCCAAGAATGACTCGAATTTAGACCCCACGAACTGTCGGCCGTTGTCTGAAACTACCGCCATAGGTATGCCGAATCGAAACACAACACATTCCTTTAGGAATTTCAGGAACTCTTGTTCCGTGATCAACTTGAGTGGTTTGGCCTCTACCCATTTTGTCATATAGTCAATTGCCACAATGACAAAGCTCACTTGCCCCTTTGCTTTTGGTAATGGCCCTAGTATATCAACCCCCCAAACGGCGAAAGGAATGGGTGATAATACCGAAGTACAATTCTTCTGGCGGTTGATGTGTGATAGGGCTATTCAACTGGCACTTCAGGCACTTCTTTACGTACTCAGAAGCTTCCTTGAAAATGGTGGGCCAATAATATCCTTGCCGAAGTACTTTGTAGGCTAAGGACTTGGCTGCCATATGATCCCCACATATCCCCTCATGAACCTCCCGGAGGGCATATTCTGCTTCGGAGGGCATTAGGCACTTTAGCAATGGGGATGAATAGGCCCTTCGATACAACTCTCCATCTATTAACACAAAATTTGCACTTCTGTGTTTGACCTTTTTGGCCAGCAACCGATCCGAGGGCAGTACACCATCTGCGAGATAGTCCAGGTATGGAGCTATCCATCTGGTTGAACGCTCTATACACATCACCTCAGTATGCTGAACACTTGGTTTATTCAGTGTTTCCAGGTAGACCGAACCGCTGAAGGTACTGGCTTCGGTTGTGGCCAATCTGGCTAATGCATCTGCTATGGTATTGTCTGCCCGATCTACCCCCTGAAAATCAAAGAACTCGAGCCTCTGCAACCAATCCTTGGTTTCCGCCAAATATTTCACCATTCTGGATCCCCGGGCCTCATACTCCCCAGATACCTGTTTAACGATCAATTGAGAATCACTAAAGATAACCAGTCTATGCACTTCCAGGCTCTTTGCAAGCCGAAGCCCCGCCAGAACTGCTTCATATTCAGCCTCATTGTTCGTTGCTTTGAATCCGAATCTGATCGCCTGTTGAATTTTGAACCCTTCGGGGCTCGTCAAGATGACCCCGGCTCCACTAATATCCGAAGTCGTTGATCCGTCCGTATACAAGGTCCAAGTATTCTGCCCTGGCAGAATAGCGGCCACCGTTTTTTCAACCCCCTCAGCTTTCTTCGAGCTACCGTCTGCTTCCGAGAAGGAGCATTCCACCACGAAATCTGCTAAGGCTTGTCCCTTGATTGCTGTCCGAGGGTGGTATTCTAGCATGAATTGGGACAATTCCATAGTCCAAGCTGCAAGTCTCCCAGAGACCTCTGGTCGTCCCAAAACTTTCTTCAAAGGCTGATCTGTATAGATTACTATCAACCGTCCCTGGAAATACTGTCGGAGCTTCCTGCTTGCTATTACTAAGGCATAGGCGAATTTTTCCAGGTTCGGATACCTTGTTTCTGCATCCCTGAGGGAGTGGTTTATGTAATAAACCGGGTGCTGCTTACCCCCAATCTCCCGCACCAGTACAGCCCCTACTGCCAAAGAACTTGCCGCCAAATACAAGTATAAGGGCTCTGTAGGAGCAGGTTTCACCAGCAAAGGTGCCGAAGATAAATATCTTTTTATCTCTTGAAACGCATCTTCACATTCTGTTGTCCACTGAAAACTCTTTGCGTTCTTCGGCCCCTTCAGCGTATCAAAAAACGGCAGACATCTCTCTGCTGATTTGGACATGAATCGCCTCATAGCTGCTATCCTCCCGGTTAGACGCTGAACGTCTTTAAACGATTGTGGGGACTTCATATCCAGGATGGCCTTAATTTTTTCGGGATTGGCTTCTATCCCCCTTTGACTGATCATGTAACCCAAGAATTTTCCGGCTCCCAGCCCAAAAGTACACTTTGTAGGGTTCAATCTTAGGTTATAATGCCGAACTGTCTGGAAGCAATTCTCCAAGTCATCCAAATGCCCTCGGACTGACATACTTTTCACGATCATATCATCTACGTATACTTCCATAGTTTTTCCCAGCTGGCTCCGGAAGACATAGTTCATCATTCTTTGGTAAGTGGCCCCGGCGTTTAATAAGCCGAATGTCATCTTCTTATAAGCATATACCGATCGATGGGTTATAAAGGCCGTCTTCGGTATATCTTCCTTGCACATTGAGATCTGGTGATAGCCTGAGAATGCGTCCATGAAACTAAGCAGTGCATACCCCGAAGTGGCATCGATTAGCTGGTCGATATGTGGCAGAGGATAGAAGTCTTTCGGGCATGCTCTGTTTAGATCAGTGTAGTCGATGCAAACCCGCCATTTGCCATTCTGCTTCTGAACTAAGACTACGTTCGCCATTCACTCCGGGTAGTCTATTTCAAATATGAAATCTGCCGCTAATAGTTTTGCTATTTCCTCATCAATTATCCTCTGTCTCTCGGGGGCGAAGATTCTTCTCTTTTGTCGAACTGGTTTCTTTGCTGGGTCTACATGAAGTTTGTGTTCGGCCACTTTTAAATCCACCCCCGGCATGTCGCTGGGGGCCCACGCGAAGATGTCAGCATAGCCCTGCAATAGCTCTATCAGATGGGTCCGAAAAGACGCTGGTAGCCCCATCCCGATTTTTACTATTTTGTCTGGCTTTCCTGGTATCAACTCTACGTCCTCGGTCTCTCCGGCCGGGGTGACTAATGGCTCCTGACTACTTTCGGTAAAGGGCTCGATCTCTATTGCCATAGTTTGCTTCTGCTTGCTGACCCCCACGCCCGAGGTGATTAGGGAATTCCGGTAACACCTCTTCGCCAGATCGAGGTCCCCTGCTACTTCTCCAATCCCATGCGGGGTAGGGAACTTTATTTTGTAATGGGGTATGGAAGTTACCGCCTGGAGGGCCGTCAATGTGGGTCTCCCAAGGATAGCGTTGTAAGCCGAGTCAACATGTACCACATAGAATCGGCATCTGATTTCCGCCTGTCGAGGAGCTGTGCCGAAGATAACCGGCAACTCAATGGTCCCTGCCACTTTAACTGGTTCGTTGCTGAAGCCGTAGAGGGGAGATTCTTGCCCGATCTCCATCTTCCTTCCATCCAAACTCATCCTCTGGTAGGCATGAGCGTACAAAATATCTACTGATGATCTGTTGTCTATCATCATTCTTTTCATATCCACTGACCCTACTTGTGCCGTGATCACCAATGCTCCTTCATGCGGTTCGATCGGCTCGGTAGGGAAGTCCTCGTCCGTGAAGGATATGACCGAACCTGGGAAAGTCTTCTCCTGTCTCGCGGGTTGGTCTGCCACAGACATCACCGCATCTAGATAATTGCGTCGCTTTTGTCCCGAAAGTTTCCCCATCATGCCTCCCGTCATGACATCGACCACATGGCGAGCCCCCTGTGTTGGGTTCGGCTGAGGCTGCTGATCGGCTTGAGTTGGGGTAGTTGTCTTCTGAGTCTGTTCTTCTCTTCCCGAAACGAATCGTATCAGGCCTCCGTGCTGTACGTTTGTTTCAATCAAATCTTTTAACGCCAAACAATCTTCGGTGTAATGTCCCATGCACTCGTGGTAATCACAGTACCTGCCGGAATACTCTTTCTTAGGCTTGTAGCCGTCATCTGGCTTCTGGTAACCCGGCTGTTTCTTTAAGTGCTCCAGGATGTCGGGTCGAGGGGTGTTAAGTAGAGTGTAGACCCTTCCTTCTTGATCTCTTGGCAGAGGGGGCCGGGTTCCCCTCGACCCTTCGTTGTTGTCATACCGCTTTGGGTAGCCTCCCGATCTATCGCCTCCATATCGCCTTGAATTTCCCTCGGGTTTGCTCTTCTCCTTCTCTGTGGATCTCTCCGTAGAGCCTCGTTTCAGACTTTCCATGGCTTCTTCCATAGTTATGAAGCTTTCTGCTTTTTCAAAGGCTTCGGCTAAACTCCTCGGATGGTTGAACATCAGTTTTTTCATTAATTTTTCGGACCTAACCAGATCCAAACCATTCTGGAAGAGTCCTACGGCCTGTAGATCATTAAGTTCGGTTACCTGCCCGACCGCTTCCCTGAATCTCTTCACGTACTGAGAGAGCGTCTCGTTAGAATGTTGTCTGACTTGGGCCAACGACCCAGTAGGCTTCCCTCTCTTTCTATTACTCCCAAATCGGGCGTAGAATTTATCACACAGTTCTTCCCATGACGAGACTGAGTTTGGGGCCAGTGTGTTCATCCATTGTCGGGCATCTCGCCTTAGAGAGGTGATGAAGGTGTTACATTTTGCCGCATCAGTGTAGTCGTAATAATCTAACAGCCTGTCATATGTCTGGCTATGCTCATAGGGGTCGCCCGTCCCGTCATAACTCTCGATGTACGGCAGTCTTTTATTGAGGTCCCCCTTTTCCCGAAGGATTTCTTCGGAGAATGGGGAGGCTTTCTTCCCCGAAGTTACCTTTTCCTGCTGGCTCGCGATCAACTGTTTCTGCATGTCCTCTAGCTTCCTTGTCAACACCTCTACTGGCCGCCAGAGCTGGGTCCGAACTCTTCTTTCGGGACAACTTTTCTCTCAGGTCTCTCCGGTTCTGAGGGCTTCTGCAGTCTCTGTCTTGATCATGCCTAGGACTGCCTTGGAGACCATCTTTCGGATGGTGCATTGATGTTTGGGCCTCCTGATGAGACCGCTTCCCATGGGGACTGTCGTGTCTTCGGTCCTGGCGATGACCTTCTTGATGGCTCCGGTTATCGTGCCGAGAACTGTTAGTGCAGTGTATTCTCGAACGTCTCCTGGTTCGACGATCTCTGGATCTGCTTCTTTCCCGAGAGCGGCTCCGAAGCCTCTTCTCGGTGTCTTTGGTGTGGTTGTCATGCCCTTGGGATCCTCGGCGTGGAGACCTCCCTCTCCCCAAGTGTTTAGGGTGGCTGGAAGCCTCATCTTCGACTATATTCAACACCTGTCTGGCGAGCTCTTCCTTTTGCACCCGGAGGACTTTTAGGCTGTTAACCACAAGGTCGGAGGTTCAGGCCCTCCTTCTAGCGCCAATGTTAACGCCAAGATTCGTCCACGCGCTCCAATCACTAAGCGCGTCCAATCCTGCACAAAAACGGGTAAACACCAAAGCTTGACGGCTTGGGCCGCCGGGGGATAGCTCCGGTGTGAGAGTAAGTACAGGCTGACAAGGTTTAACAATGGAGGGATAAATTACTCTATTGCTGGAATAATAAAGTGTTGTTTACCTTATGAGGGTCGAGCCATATATTTATAGGTTCTCACATCCCTGCTTGAATCCACTTCCTCCTAGGATTAGGGTTCCCCCGTGTATCCTTTTCATAATAGGATAATACCAAATCTCCCAAGATATAGGAAGTCCAATCAATGCATGATTCTTCCTTTCATAAATAGAATCTCCATATAATTAGGAGTGTCCTTCGACACGGCCCAACCGGACCCCCCACGGCCCAACCATAACCTTAACCGAGGTCCAACCCACCCCGGATCTTGAGTCTTCAAATATTCGGGCCCCAACAATAACAATATCAATCGCCATCAATAATCATATTTAGCATATATCCGTCCTAGATTTGTGAGATTTTTTTATAATTACATGTTCGTCGCTAAAGGTGGTCCGTCAACGAACTAGTCTGTTAGAGAACTGGCCTATATATATATATATATATATATATATATATGTTTAGATTAAAGTTAGCCGGACAAGCAGCCATGTAAATCAAATTACTTAGTAAGCTAATTTATCTCCATTATCCATCCATTGCTTTTATTTTTTTCGTGTCAAATTGCCAATGCATGAGTTTCACGACTGCATGAGAATAAAAGCCAACCAAAAAAAAAGTGAACGCAACGCGATGCAGAAGTCAATTAAGGATTAGTATTAATTACTGTCCATAAACTTTTATGTCCGCTATTAATTAAATAAAAATTATGGTAAGCACGTAAACGTAATGCTTTCACCTATATGACAATATCTAATATCTTTATTCAATATTATATAGTATTAATTAAGAAATTAAATTTACTGTTAAAAATCATATCAAAATGTATCATATATTATTTATGCTCAAATACTTAACAACCATTTTAAACATTCTAAAATATATCATATGGAGTATTAATTATGTACGGTTTAAGTTGTGTACTTATATCTAACCTGAAGAACAACATCCCAGCTCGATCTATACAAATCCCATCATCAAAATTCCAATATTTAAATTTACAAGTGTACGTATGTACGAAAAAGGGGAGGGGAGGGGAGGGGAGGGGGGGAGGAGGGGAGGGGAGTATAGGACTATATTTATCTAAAACAAATCAAAGAATCTCATCACTACCTAAAGTCTAAAGATCACACAAATATCAACTTTGGAGATGACCAAAAGTTAAGTTACTAATTTGAACAAACAAAATAGCTAGACTACCTACCATCCTAACTTCAAATCAATATCATACGGCATCAAATTCAAATTCAAATCCAAGGACAGAACTCGTTTGCTGCTATTAGACCTCTTCAAAAACGGCACTGCCGCTTTCATTGGATTATTGGCCGCCGTAGTATTAGAGTTGACGGAATTTTCCATGGCCGCACGGTGGCGCCTCATGTGTCCCCCAAGCGCTTGGCCTAGCGCAAATTCAACTCCACATATGGAGCACTCGTGTGTCTTGGGCTTTACCGGCAACTGATGAAGAAGGTCACCGGCCATTAACTTAGGCCTCTTGTGACTCGCCCTGTGACCGCCGAGCGCTTGAAAGGACGGGAATGTTCGGTTACACGTCTTGCACTGGAAAACACGGCCGCCGGAAGCCGGGGTTGTGCCGGCCGGCTTGCCGATCCGAGAGAGGAGCATCAAGCAGTTGGCCATGGCTAGTGCCTCAACCTCTGTATCATCTTCTCTACTTCTCTTCATGCTCATGTTTATGTTTTTAGTCTATGGTTTTGTTGTAAATATTGGAGGAAATATAAGAGAGCTAGCTTATAAGTTGTAAGTTGTGAGTAATAATGTTGAGTTTGTGTTTGATATTTATAAGGTTGGTTGGAGTTGGCTGCCTAGCTAGCAGGCTAAGGTGACCAGACCAGTTGTACTTTATATAATTAATGCTTTTGGAGTGGATGAATTGTGTTTTGTTTTTCTTTCGTGTTGACCAATTAAGAAAGGAGAAAAATAGAAGAGTGGATATAAATAGTAGTAGTAGTATTTGAGTAGCTGCTGATTTGTATAGCCTAGGCGTCAGCGCTGGCGACGTTGTGAGCGCGTATGACGAGTCAGCACATGGAATGGTCGCGCCCCCTAAAAGTGAGAAGTGGAGAAAAAATATCCAAGTAAAAAGTCTACTCTATCTACTCACCTCCTTTGACTCTCCAGAACCTTCCTTTGGTGGTGGAGACTGGAGACCTGTTCCCTGTTGGGTTGAGTTCATTTGTTGCCCACATGCACTGAATCCACTCATAATTATTTACAAATTGGATTATATGTATTTGTACACCCAAATTATTAGTATAAATTTAGAGATACATTCAAGTATAAAATAATAGTAAATGAAAAGAGAGAAAGTGGTGTGGAGAGAAGAGAGAAAAATATTTTATTATTATTTTATAGTTTGGATGTACAATTTGGGCGTGCATATAAATTTATCTTTATAAATTTGAATAGTGTGGTAAAATATTTAAAAAAATTGAAATAAGTAAAACAATATTTTAGGATTTAATGACCTTATAAAAATATTTTAGGGAATAGATTTTTTAGTTAAAAAATACTTTAGACAAACAAAAAATTAAATAATGACCATCTCCTTTAATACATACATATATATATATATATATATGTTAAAGGAGGGTAAAAAAAAATAATTGTTCTTTAATTGAAGTTGTGTCATTGTGCTTTTTTCCTTCTATTGTACTCTCTTATTTTTATTTTTACTCTCCACTTATCTAATAACCTATTTTCATTCAACTATTTTTTTATTTTTCATCTTTTTTTTCACATACATAATCTGTGTATATCAAATGACTAGCTGGTATTCCATAAAGGGCGAGACCCGGTAACACAATTTCAAGGCTACGTAAACAAAAATGCCCTCTTTTTCCCTTGTAAAATTTAGTAATATATAATTTTATTCTTTTTAATTTAATTTTTTATTTTTAATAAATTATTATTATTATATTTTTACAGATTCAAATTGTATATTTGTAAGATTAGTATGTATTATCTAAGAATAGTAGGAGAAAGTAGGAAAACAGTTAAAGTCAGTTGTTTAGTGTGAATTATGAAAGCTACAAGTAAAGATCTAGATGGTCATAGAAAGCATATAAACATATTATTATTATTATTATTATTTGAGTCATGTAAACATTAGCTAGTAAATTAATTAATCGAAAAGGTTACATCATAGCGGGCGGGCAGGCGGGCAGGCCGGTAGGTTGGTTAGGTAATCAAGCAAGGAAGAAATAGCTGCGTGTATATTTATTTATTAAGTAGAAGAGTGTAACCTTCCCTTTTCACACTCTTCCCTTTTTTTTTGTTGGCTTTTACTTTTCACACTCTTTTAAGTGGATTTCTCTTCACCATCTTTTTTGTTTGATTATACTTTTGTAGAAGATAATGTTATTAGAGAATAACATTACATCAAAAGATAAAAAAAATAAAAAAACCATACATGACAAAAAATATACTCCCTTTATTTAAAAGATATAGAATTAATATTAATTTTTTGAAACTAAATTAAGGTATTTCCCAACTCAATAAATTTATTTAATTTTGGACCATAAAGCTTTCTTGCTGCCTGGTTTGATTATTGAGTTGGGTCCCTTTAGATTATACGCCAAGTACAACTTTTGAGAGTCAGTCTAAGTGGGCCAATAGAAGTACAAGTTTGAGTTCAAACTCTATACTAGACTACTATTCTCTCCATCTTCATTCCTTTCGGTTAATTTTTTTTCTAGAATATTAAAAAGAAAAACAATGTCCTAACTAAGGGTGTAAATGAATCGAATCGAATCGAGTCGAGTCGAGTATTGAGTTGTTTAGATTTAGTTCACAAAATTTATCGAGTATAAAATATGGTTTGATTAAAGCTCGTTTAACTACCAAGTCAAACACGATATCGAATCGAGTCCGAACAGTTTGAATTTTTCGAATGAATATGATCCGAGTGTTAATAAAAAATTATAATTTGATCAGAAGGTTCGAGTAATTTATTGAACTTTAAATTTACTCATATTTAAATTATTTATATTTTAAGTCGAGTTAGAATCAGACTTTTAATCGAACGAATACGAATCGAACCCGAACTGTTTACTACTTTTAAAATTTTAGCCTACCCACCTCATTTTGGTCTAATACTAGTTGGTTTTTTAAAGGTGACTTAGAATATGTACTTGGTTTCATTCTTCTATTCCATTATTTTCGCATTTTCTTTTTTTTATTCTATTAGGGAAACCTAGTGAATTATTAAGTAATGCACGACTTTATAACATTAAAATTAAGAGGAGGAAAAAATAATTAAATGCGGCGGCTGCTAACTTGCTAATTAAGCAAAGAGGGAAGAAATGGAATAAGTTTGTAATTATATTACTCCCTCCGATCCACAAAAAGAGCTTAATTTAATTTATTGTTTTTTTAGTCTCTTTTATGAAATTTAAATTTTAAATTAATGCGAATTTATTTAATTTTGATTCATGTTAATATTGTAAATTATTTAAAAAAATATTATTTCACAAATTAAAATAAATTCACATCATAATTTAAAATTTAAGATTTCATAAATTAATTAAAATAAAATTCTAAATGGAGAGGGTATTATGGTGAATTTATGGTCGGCAGGCACAAGTATATTATAATGATTATAACCGAGAAGAGTCCGAGATACTTGTTAATGAAATTTATTATACTTGTAATCATATTAATTCCTTAAATAAGAGAATAGAGTAAATTGTTATGGGTGCAACGAATGGTAGTAGTACACTTCGCTAATAAATACTTCCTCATTCTAGAAATGAGAGGCCCTTTTTTATAATTTTTGCCCATATTTGTTATAAAACAAACTTGCACATAATATTTTTTAATGTTACATTTCAAATTTAGATTTAGAAATAAAAATTCAAATATAGATTTCCATGTTTACTATAAAAAGGTCAACATAGAACACCCGTACTACAATTTGTAGTTCAGTCTCTTTTTTTTGTGTGGAACAATAGGAGGGAACTTCAGAGTAATTTACGTATCAACCGAGATTAAGTTTTTTTTCTGACAATCTTAAGAGCGCACTGTCCATATCGGTCTAGTGTATTCAAGAAATTTTTTCTTGAGTGTTTATCCCAAAGTTTAAACCCAAAAAATTAAAAAAATTAAGGAACAAACCTGTTTGACCACCAGGCCAATCCCGAAAAATAATTTGTAGTTAGTCTATGTATCCCATTCTTTTGTCTAGAAAAGTATAACATGTGCACATTTCACACTTGTTAGAAGCCACTTCTTGATGATTTAATATGATCCCTTGTTGACCGTCATCCATTCGTGATTCATGTTTTCCTATATATTCCTGGCCGGCATGTTCCAGGGTTTTTAAAGAAAAGAACAGAAATCCACGTACAACACGATCGAGCAAGTGGGTATTAATTGAATTACTCCCTGTTTTGATCAACAGTACTATTCAATACTATTGTTATGCTTGCAAGTTGGTGTTCTCTATTAGCTAGAGATTTCCAATGAGAGATATATACTAGCTAACTAAGTTGCAAACTTAATTTAATTTGATGGAATATTTCATGATCAGTTAAAATATATATATATATATATATATATATAGCTCAACAACCTTTTGTGAAAATTAAAGAAATAAATAGTATCTTAAGTTTGATCTTCTAGCGTTGGTGTGACAATCCGATAAGCTTGATATAGTTGTTCCACAACTATATCAACACATGAAAAAATGTATTATTTTATATGATTCAAAATAAAATTCCATTTTTGATATTATAAGTTTAAAAATTTACATCTGCAAATTATATGTACGTTTATAGATTCAATCATTTCATTTGAATTCAAGCTTTTGAAATTATACAAAAAGATTTATAACAAATAATAAGAACTTTTTGCTTTCTGCCGGATATCTCATGTATTCATTTTTAATTATATATAAAAATTGGAATTTCTTAACATGTGCCCTTAGGACAAATACTAAGCATACAGTTCAAGAGAATATTCCTTTGAATTGTGTGTATATTCTTTTGAACTTGGTGTAAATGCAATAGAGAATATGCACACAGTTCAAGAGAATATTCTCTTGAACTGTGTGCTCAACATGTGCCCTTAGAGCAAATGTTAAGAGGACCCATAAAAATTTACCTTGTGTTAAGCATTAATGTTGAGTTAAGTTGTGTTAAATTAAGTTGACCTCAAGAATATTACGCACAAAACATATGTCACCCGGACCGTTTGGTATGACGAATAGTAGTCGAATATGTAACATATATATATATATATATATATAGGGGTTGCATCTACAGTAATCGGTTGTTGGGAGCAACCCCTTTATCCCACTTCTTGTAGGAGCTTTTGACTCAATTTATCTTCCAAGTACAGTGGGCCCTATTATAAAATGATTCCCAAATCCCATATAAAGGGGTTGCTCCCAACAACCGGTTACTGTGGATGCAACCCCATATATATATATATATATATATATATACTTGTGCCTAATTAGGGTTCCTAAAATAAAATTACGTTGAAAAATTTGAAAGCTTAAAAATCTTATTATTAATAAATGAAAAAAATAAAATCAAAACTAATGAATAAATTAATGCAAAAATAATCTATAAACATAGAATTAGTAATTAGCTTGTAATTATATAGTCCTAAAAGATATAATAAACAAAGGTAATAATTATCCTAGCAATTATAATAATCTGACCAAACATTAATTTAAATGAAGCACTGGAGCATTAAAACATTAATTTATTTTCAATTTAACATGCTATTCATTGAAAAGAAAACAAACAACTTTTAGATAAAAATGTCTCTGAGTGAAAATAACAACTCTTTTTAATTAAAAATGTTTGGATAAATCTTTATGAAAAAAAATTGTTTAAACAAATAATCCGATAGGTATTAATTGAAACACAACACAAATAGATATTTTTACTTAAATATTTAAACAAATAATCACGGCAGGTATTATATGGGTGAGCAAAAAGAATCGAAAACTAGAAAAATTGTAAAAAATAAAAAATCCAGCAAAGCAAAACCACAAAAACCGAATTCAATAAACCGAAATCGAAAAAAATCAAATCGTACATTTGGTTACAACAACTATTATTAGCCAAAAACCGCACAAAATTAATTGAACTATACCACAATATATATACACATGATAAGACACGCGTATGCATGATAAAACTCTATTATATATATGATAGTAACTAACTTAATAATAGAAAGTGCATCCATAAATGAATGAATTAATTGTCTACTTGTCTCTAGCTTTTAAGTTGTGCATATAATTTTCTTCGGCTACTTGTTCATATCATACATATATAACAAATTTGTGGGGAGTACTCCTAGCTTTTTTTTATAACATAATAATGTTGCTTCTAAGTTCTAATAGATGCATTAGTAGCAACATTAGTAGTGGAAAATAGTTGTGGTTTGAGCCTTTAAACTACTTTTATTATTAGCTCGCTTATTTATTTATTTCATTTTTTGAATAGCATATTAATCAGGAAAAAAACCGTAGTCCAAAATATTAACCGAAACCATCAATAACTGAATGGTTTGGTTAACAACCGCGATTACAAATTACTTTTATAATATTAACCGTATTGTGCAATTTGGCTAAAATTATATCTTGTAATCACATACCAAATCACACCATGCATACTCAGGGGTGGGATGGAGGTAGAGGGCAGCATAGACACTTGCCTATGCTCACTTATTTTTATATATAGGTAAACTCAAGAGACATACTTTATAAGTTAGTAAACTTATGGAGGCAGATTAATAAAAAAAAGTTAAACTTAGTGGGGCAAAAGAAAAAATTTCATTATAATCTAATTCTTCAAAGTATGTTTACACCTTAGAGAAAGTTAGAGAGAGGCAATAGCTTATAGACTTGAATTTTTTTTGTTAAAATCCGCCTCTGGTAAAAAAAAAATTCTAGATATGCCCCTGTGCATGCCCCTAACATGTATTAATTGAAACACAATACAAATAGATGAGTTGTTTAGTGTTAATTATGAAAGCTGCAAATAAAAACTTCTAGAGGGTCTTAGAAAGTGGATGGATATATTATGAGTTCGTTAATTAATTAATCGAACGAATTAGCTAACGTACGTAGAAGAGTGTCACCTTCCTTTCTCACACTCTTCTTTTTTGGCTTTTACTTTTTAAGTGACTTCTCTTCACTTTCTTCTTAATGGTGTTGTGTTGATTATACTTTTGTACGAGTTATATAATCCCATATACATTTTAATGCATAGTTTGTAATATTCTCATTCACTAGTAATTAATTACATGAGATTTTTTGTGAGTTTCCGAGAGATTGATCATCTAATCACGTTGTCATATTACACTAATTTGTTGTTGCACCATAAGTTTTGTATACGTTTGGTCTTCTAGTGTCAAATAAACTTCTTTATTTTAAAATATAAGTTTAATATATATAAAATATTTTTAAAAATTAAATTAATATATTTTTAAAATATAAATTTATTTGATTCTATAAATTAATATATATATATATATATATATATATATATATATATATACGAATCTTTGGAATTTTTGTAGAATATAATAGTTCTTCTTAATGATATGAAAAAGAAAAACAATATATGTCCTAACCACCGCATTTGGGTCTAACTAGTTGATTTTTTAAAAGGTAGCTTAGAATGCGTAATTGGCCGGTGTCATGCTTCTATTCCATTAAAAAAAATCATTTTCTTTTCTTATTATATTATGGAAACATGGTTAATTAAGTAATGCACGACTTTATAAAATTAAAATAAAGAGGAAGAAAATAATAACTAAATGCCGCGTCTTAGCACTTGCTTATTAAGCAAAGAGGAAAATAATATCTAGTGCACTCAAATAATTAAGTTTGTAAATTATATAGTACTCCCTCTATTTTACACAAAAAAAATCATTTGATTTTTATTCCAAGTCAATTTTATGAATTTTAAAATTTTAACGAATTTATTTTATTTTGATTAATAATATGCAAATTTATTTAATTTTAATTAATACAATTATTAATATTATAAATTACTTAACAGAATATATATTATGTGCGGAGTGTCCAAATTTGTTATCTCATTACATAATATATATTATATAATAAAAAAAATAATCTAAGGCATGACTTAATTAAATTTGGCTAAAACTACTTAATAAATCGACATAATTTTATATAAAATTTATAATTAATATTTTTTTTAATAAAATCATAAAATAAAAAACTTAATCTTAAAAGATAAAACTACATCATTTTATAAAGTAATCTTAATTAAACTTAAGTAAGGCACATGTCTTAAATAACATTTTCTCATATATATATATATATATATATAGAGAGAGAGAGAGAGAGGGGGGGAGGTTAATGGGGCTACACATTTATCAAAACTCTAAATATACACGGTCTACGATCGTAGAGTTAATTCACTCTACGATATGAGGATTCATTCTATGTTCCTACGGTAGTAAAGTGACTACACTACTACCAGTTGATGACAACTCTATGATCGTATGGTGACTTAACTCAACAATTGTAGATTGTATATATTTAAAACTTGCACACCTCCATTTCTCCATTACATATATGTATATATATATATATATATATATAATCAACAAGAGTAGGGGAAAGAGTGGTAAGACATAGAAGATGAGTTGTTGAGTGTGAATTTGGTAGGAAAAGCTGCAAGTAAAGATCTAGAGGGTCAACGAAAGCAACTGGATAAGTTACTGGCATGGAGTCATCAAAATGTTAGTTAGTTAGTTAGTCGTACGTAGTTGGTCAGGTAAGCAAGCAAGGAAGAAACAGGTGTATATACCTTGTTACTGAATCTACACGCTACTCTACTCGCCATATTTATTTTATTTATTGAATTTAAATTGAGAATATATATTTGCTGTGTTCCTTGTGTATTAAGTTGTCACTTTAGATCGTAACCTTGCAGGTTTCTTGCTGCCTTATCTCTTTCAAACTCTTGACTAGACGACGGCTTTTCTCTCCATCTTTCGAAAAATAGTTTTATTCCTCTTTGTTAATTTTTTTTTTCTAGAATATTAAAAACATCCTTGAAATTATTTTTTCTCACTGCAAATGTTAGTCTTTAAAAATTAATATTAAAAAATGGGGTATCCTAGATTTTAGTAGTTTTAAAAAATTGTAGGAGGTTAAGTGAATATTTTTTAAATACAGGATGTCATTTATAAAAACATGTAAATCACAATTAAAAAAATGTTATTTTACTCTTTAATATAAAAGAAATATCTATATAACATAGTATTGGTTTGCATCATCATCCTTTTGAATAATATAATAATTGTTCTTAATGGTATTAAAAAACAAATGTCCTAACGACCGCATGCATTTGCGTCTTATACTGGTTGTTTTATATATTAAGTTGGCTTAGAATACGTAACTAGTGATCATGTTTCTATATATTCCATTATTTTTCATTTTCTTTTTTTATTCTTTTGAGGAAGCATGGTTAATTAAGTAATGCACGACTTTTACAAAATCAAAATAAAGAAGAAGAAGAAGAAAGAAAAAGAATTTCGTAATCAATTTATAAAGTTTTAAAATTAATGTCAATTTATTTGATTTTTGATTAGTTGAGCAATTAATGTTGCAAATTGTTTAAAATGTATTTATTAAGTAAAAAATTGTTATTTAAAAATTAAAATAAATTTATATCATAAATTTAAATTTTAAATTTCACAAATTAAGATTAAACTCGTTTGCTTTGGAATGGAAGGTGTATTATGTGATACTAGTATTAAATTAATGGTCGGCAGGAACAAGCGTGTGTAACATGTCATATTAAATTACTAATTATCCGCAGCTATAAATTACTCTATCCGTCCCTTTATAGTTGTTGTTTGAGGGAGAGAATTTTTTTTTTTTAATATTGTTTATAGATTTCAACAAAACATTAAGTGCTTAATTTATGTGCATAACTGTTGAAACTTGTGGCTCATAACTGAAAAGTTCCTGAAAAATGTCAAGTGCAGTACAGAGTTCTGTAGGGGTAGCACGGGTCGCGCCAGTACAGAGTTATGAGTAGCGCGGGGCGCGCTATAATCAGTGAAAGTTCTGCAGCACTGACGCGGAGCGCGCCGGACGCGGACAAGAGATTTTAATGATTCGGTGTTGCAAGAGTATTATGGATATTTAGGCTATAATGTGAATTAAAGTTAAAATAGAATTAGCAGTTATATATGTTATCTATTATAAACTCTATGTAACCAATGAATAATAAAATAGAACTATTGCAGGCATTACACTAGTGGCTAGTGTAAACACAGTGTCACAGCAGCAAAACCCACATGGTGGACAACACACTCAGCTCCATCACAAACTAGCACAAGGATTGAAACAGATTGAGATTGCCAGTGTGGACTTATTGCACTGGGATTAGTACATATAAACACGTGTAATAAGATTATGGGAGAAGTAGTTAGCATAGTTGTATTCAGTTTCAGATTGTATAAATACATTTTGATAGACAGCTTGGTGATTAACTAAGACTGAAGATTGTTTTTCTGTATTACATTTGATCATTAAGCAATATACAATAGTTCTTCTTCTTGTCTACTAATATCTGATTTTCATTAAGTTCATAAGAACGCCGCTCCCATGAATGTATTTAAATTAAAAAATTACGTAAATCTCTTTGTTAATTTTTTATTATCGTGTGTGTGGGTGTGATTTAATTCTAACAATAACCTTAAGACGTCACTTAAAAAGAGAAGGATAGATTAACAACTAGCCACAGTTATCGTCAACCTTATATGTGCATGTCCACTCTCGGGCATCTGAGTGTCTTGAGGTGCAAATTGAAGCAAGAAAAGTGACTAAGTTTCTTCTTTTTTTTTATCAAAAAGTTTAAATTTTTCGTCAATTTTTTTTTTCTTTTTATCCATTCTCGTCTTACTACTAACCATTTAATTATATGCCGTGCTGGAGTCGAATTATCACCAGTAAAATAGAGCATTCCACTCAGTGGCGGAATCAAAACGTTTTTAGAAGGGGGTCAAAATACAACAGTAAAATAAATTATTTATTGACGTTTGGAGTGCTTCTTTCGACTGTACGACTGAGAGGAGGCAACTATAACCTGCGACTCTACATGTTTGAAAGCGTCTCAAAATTTTGGTTAATATCAAAATTTATATAGAAATATTATTATTTTTATTTCATGTAGAAATACGTTAGAGGAATTCATGTAGAAATATTATTTTTTTATGTGAAAATATCAATTTTCTATATAGAACAAAGAAAATTAATCCAAAAAGAAATCAACAAAGGGGAGTCTATGAAGTAAATTCATGATATTTAAAAATATAAAATATTTGTAGAAAATAATTTGGTAAATAAAGAACTTGGTTTTTGTGATCATTCTTCAACCTCAAGTAACGACTTAGATTTGATTGTGTTTTAAGTTCTTTCATTTGAATTTCATTGTAAAATAAAATGTATTCTATTTTTTAATTTATGGAGCATATGTAGAAAATTGTCAATTAATATATGTATGATATTGACTATTAATATATAGCATGCGCAGAATTTTGATGGGGTCATATGACCCCCCCCCCCCCCCCCCCCCCCCAATCCCCGCGCCCCACCCTGGTTCCACTTAAAAGACTTTAGTGTGGTCTCTCTCTAGAAGTAGGATTTCCAAGTTTACAAATAAGTTGAAAGGTCAACATAGAACAATTATACCCGTACTATAGCTTGTACTCGACTCCATCTGTCCTTTTTCCTTAATTGGTCTAGAAAAAGTATATAACATGTGCATGCACCTTCCATTTGTTGACGTTCAACTTTTAATTTAATTACTTGTGCTAAAACTTTCTTTGTACTGATTTAATTAGTAGTTTACAAGAGAGAGAATGCTGGCGTAAGCAATGAGCAGAAAGTGTTTGTCAGCTATAATTTGAAATTAATTTCATTAATTAAACAAAGAGAATAATTAATTATTTTGGGTAATTGGCCTCATTTCATTATATTATATTAATCGAGTATGATTAGTAGCTAGCTTACAACTTTGAAGCTGCCAACACCTCAAACAAAGCATACTTAATCACGTGATTTGCACCTAGATTAACCAGAAATATATTGCAATATCATTAATTGCTAATGATACAATAATATAGAATTAAACCATTATTAATTAAATTATTAAGTGTTGTAATTATTAAATTCCCTCAAAATTCATTTAAAATTCTACTACTTGGTTCATTGGTTTGGATCATGCCAAGCTATAAGATTGATTGACTTGGTTTGCAGATACAAATTCAGTGTTTCTTCCCTTCTTTTTTTTCTTTTCTTGAGAAAAGTTGACTTGAAAATATCAATAAATTAAATTTGAACAAAAAAAATTACATTTAAAATTTTAGATTTTTGTATTATTAATAAATATTTTATGTTAATTCAAACTGAATTATTTGGATTTAAGTCATTCAAATTTAATAATTAAGCTTAATCAAATCGAAGATTCTCCAAAATTAAATATTTTAATGACATTTTAATTCACTTGGGAATAAGAACTTTAATTTTTTTTCTAATTAACTACTTAAAATTGTCATCTCAGTATTCCTCCATTAAAAATAAAAGTCTCGTTTTAATTTCAGACTTTTACTCTAATGCACACTAAGTTTTTTCTTGGGCCTAAACCATTTTTTAATCTTATTAAGTTTTATGGTTTACGACAGCATGATTAAACCCAATCTCTTCAAAATCCCCACCAATAAAGCGAAAATCCTCAATAATATCATTCAGGTAAGAGTTATACTTTGTGCATATACAATTGTACTATATTATATTATATATATATATATATATATATATATATATACTAGTCGTACTACCTGTGCCTCCGGCATTACGTACGAAGGAGAAGGGTAAAGAGAGATTGCCGGCGCTAGAGAATGGAGGAGGCAGAGGGCGAGCTCGGGAAAAGGAAGAACGGAGGAAGATCTGAGAGTGAGAGAGCAATTTTTTTTTCTTTTAAAGTTAAAGAGGATATAATGGACGGTGAGATTTATCCCAAATTTTGAATAGTCCTGATCGTTTATTAGGGTGAGCGTGAAATTCAAAATTAATTGTGTTTTATTAATTAGATATATATATATATATATATGTACTACAGAAAGTATAAGATAATTGACTAGACTGTTGAGCCCAGATTTCTGTAAAATTTTAATGTTGAACAAATTATGGCTATATATATCCTTAAGTAAATTTTAATTTGTCTAAAAATAAAAAATTAGAAATCAGATAGTTAAATAAGTGCTTGTCCAAACCAACATTATAGTGTGGGCTTAAGAAAAAGATAGCCTATATAGTTGAGCATTGGGCTGATGGCAGTCAAGTCCATGGTAGGGAATAAATCAAACCTGCTTCAAATGCCTGGTTCCTTATTCCATAGGATATCAGGAAACTTATTAGATCCATTTAAAGACGATCCAGCTTTTAGGTTAAAAAAAGAGGAAGAGGGGAATCCATATGATTTTTCTATTTGTCAATTTGAATAATGTACTTTAATTTAGCGCAATTTCTTTACTTTGCTTTTAAAACTTTTACAATCAATAAATATAAAGGACTTAAAAAATATCACCTAATTTTTTCCTTTTTTATTCAATGGCTGCTCAAATATAATTTCTTTGGTATTATTCATAGATTTTTATCTACTTTAAGTTTCTATAAAAACGTTATCATTAGAGATGGGTCGAGAATTATCATTAATTTATTTTTTATAAAATTAATAATTTTTACACGGAGATATTATGTTTCCATGTGAGTATATGTCTCGCTCATTATTCATGTGAGGGAAAAATTATAAAAATATTATATTTTTAATTGTAAATATCAGTATCCTCCTCTGATTTGCTTTCAAAAGAATTTTTATCTAGAAGTAATATCTAAGATAAAAGTTTCCTTTGTTTTTGATTTATTTTTTTTACCTGTTTTTGAGGGTATTCAAGTTTTATAAAAAAAGAAAATTTGATGATATTATACCAATTTTAGTAGAAATAGTAATAGGTTAAAGTGAATACTAGAGATTTGGCTTTTAAATATAATAACTTTAAAAGGTTGAAAATTAAATGACATACTTGGTTAGCAATGCAGTAGGTGTTAAAATGAATATGTTGCCTATAAATCATTATACATTCAATAAAATCCGGTCACCAATTTCGGAAAATATAATATATTTCCTTCACATTGTAGTATCATATTTTATAATTTCTTTATATATAAATTAATGTGAAAGCCTTACGCATTTGAGACGACTAATACAGGAGGGGGTGTCTACCAAAAACATAAAATCTTGGTTTTCTTTTTCTTTTTTACCAAAACAAACAAGGGAAATTGTTGTGTAAAATGTGCACAAATGTTAAATTCATATTAAAATCATTCGAATTCTGATACTTACTTACCATGATCAAATTTCCAACAACGTTACTACTTAGATAAGCTAATATCAAATTCACAAATACTCCCCATTTTTCATGGAGAAATGCAATAATAAATGTAATTTTAACTATCATGCAAGGGGTCTTAAAATTTTTTAATTTGTCTCAAAAAAATGTGTCATCATAACATTGGCTGGGTAGCTATTCCTTCAATTTAAGAGCACAATTGGGTAGTTATGCCTTCAATTAAGGAGCACAATTTTAGACACAACACAAACACGATTTATAAAAAAGGTTTGTGTCATAAATATGTGTCAATTTTTGACACGATAACTTAATGGGTTTGTGTTATAAACAAATTTCGACACGGCACGAATTTGCCTAACCCGACACGGTTGCCACCCTTACTTAAATTATCATTAAAATATATTTATTACAATAATTTATCCTAACTTATAGGGAGAGGTCTAGGCAGGGAGCAAAATTCATCACTCTGTCGCATTTTGAACATGTTTTCATATGTCCATAGTAACCAATTGTCAATAAAATTCGAACTCTCGATCTCTATATTGATAGAAGTTAATCATACCAATGGACCAACTACCATAGCCAACTACTTGAACAGTTGAAACCCATTTGAGAACTATAGTACTTATGCTAAGATAATTTGTTTTAAAAACAGTTGTACTACACTCGGTTTTAATGGTATAATTTAATGACAAAAGGGCAACAAAAAAAATGGAAGGTCGTAAAACTAGTTTTAGAAAAGGGATAAAATTGAAGGAAATAAGACTAGTTTTTCTGAAAACTCTTTTTTTTTTTAATTAATTTAAGATAGAATTTAAACTCAGGTTGAAGATAACCATTAGACCAAGACCCTAGGTGAAGGCCTTTTCTTTTGCTCTACAAAAATAATATTGAAAAAGTGTAAAGTTTGATGAAAGTTTATGTTATTAAATTTGAAAATAGAATTGTACACGTGTATTTAAAAATGTTAAATTAGAATATTAATATAATAGATTCTTTATTTCTGAACTCCTAATTTTAAAGAAATGGTAAAAAATAATTATTTTTAAAATCATTAATTAAAAATATATAAATATATTCTTACAATAAGAAAAATTAAGAATAGTAGTAAACTGTGTGTAGTTTTCTTTGGTTGTAATGTTTTCACTTATATTTTGTCAAAAATAGTTTTAAAATGGTCAATTTGATTAAAATAGTTAAAATTGAACGCTTATTTTTGGACGAAAAGGAGTACTTTATTTGACTATTTATCATTTTTAAAACATAAATTAAAAAAAATTAAAAGTTTTCTCAATGACAATAATCATTTGGGAATGAAAATTTATAGATGGGCTATAAAATCACCACTTACTATAATTTTATTAATCGATTAAAATAAATTCCTTATCCACTCCACCAACTTAACTAAGGAAAGAAAAATTATGACGTTAAACACGTGTATACAATTTGTAAATTAATCCTGCATGCGTGTGAATTTTAAGAAAATTCTACCCACTTATTATTAGGAGTAACATTTTAAATGGTAAAAAAAAAATTACCATAACTTAATGAAACAGAAGAAATGGTAAGAATGTGTGGACATGACAGTTGGCAACTTCACAATATATACACGAACAACAGAATCTGATTTTTCACACACTCGCTCACAGTGAGAATTCCCAATGGAGGAGCAAGACCCGCTCTCACCGTCAATGCATGTCCCATTGCGGTTGCTGCTGCCTGGCTACGGCGGCTCCGACTACTCAGCCGATCGACAGCTGGCCGTTTTCACCCCTCCGCCGCCGCCGCCTGTCCTGCTCCACAACTCCTCCTCCGCCATTACCACCTCTCGCTTCAAACTTCCGGAAGGTTGGGAGGTCGAAGAGGTGCCCCGCGCCAACGCCTCTCGGGTCGACAAGGTCAATTCCGTTAGTTTGTGTGCTTAATTTATCAATTCATGTCTTTCTGCAAATTGCTGATTAATTTATCCATGTCTATATCATATATGATCGTACTTCATATGTCTCTCTCCTGAATTTTTGGTACTTAATTATATTTGCTTGTAATTTTATAAATTTGAATTAGGTACGGATCATGGAAAGAGTGAGGGGAGGAAATGAAAACTAGAATTGAATAATCAAAGATAAAAGGTTAACAAGCTTAAGTTACTTTATTTAGTATTCCCTCCGTCCCAAAATTAAATTAGAGATATATTTATGAAATAACTTTTTTGATTTATTTTAAAAACATATCCCTACTAAAATGTAGTAGTGGTGGAATGACATGACTTGGTTAATGACATGTTAGGAACTTCATGTCATTTTTAAATCTAAAATTAGAATTGTGTCACTAATTTAGAACAAATGAAAATGTATAGTTAATTCTATTACGAAGGAGTTACTTATTAGTGGATTTGGAATCAGGAACTCAAAACCATGAGAAAAGGGAAGAGAAAATGAAATGCAAAAATTAAGAGGGAGGGAGGGAGGGAGGGAAAGTCTCCAATTATACAACCCAATCGTCCAAAAAATGAGAGTCCGACTTCTTGACTTTCTTTTTAGACGTTCTGAGTTTTGCAAAGGACGCAGTTAGACATTCTCTTATATTGATTTAAAATTTTAACATGCATGTAGTATTTATTTTTTTCCGGACTGAGGTAGTAATTTTTTTTACATAAGCAAACAACAAGTTGAGACTTCAATTTTGTTATTGACAGAAAAAGGACTCGGTGACAATCATATCTAAAAATGTTTATTGTGTTGTAACAAACTTTAACATGGATGAAAGAAAGTCAAATAGAACTCTCATTCTTGGACGGAAATAGTATATACTTTTAGAAGTTTTAGAATAGTCAACTACATAGAGATAAGGCAGTCTAGGGGAATAAAACGAATTTTTAATAATCATTTTTAAGAGGTAAGGTTAATAAGATGTATCATGGCTTAAGAATTATATTATTAAGAAAGGAAAACATATGACAGCTGTTTTAGTCACCCTTTTGAAGGGATTTATGAGTCACTAGATATTTATAGTCAACAATCAGTTCTGTGTGTTTATGCGCCTATGGGTCAGGGATCATAAGAATGTTGTTGGTCCAGCTATAATAAAAGTGTGATGACTCAAGCTGAACAATGAAGGCATCTATTTGTCTTTATTTTCTGAATATCTGTGAATATTTTACGTGCATGAAACTATATCTAAATTGTGTGCTGAATGTGCGTGCAACTTATGGTTTATTGCAGTATTACTATGAGCCAATGACTGGACACAAATTCCGATCTCTAAGAGAGGTAGAGAGGTACGTTAATGATGGAGTCTATACACCTAGACGACATAGATCAAAGACTTTGAAATTAGGCTATCATGGCTATCATGGTAAGGTGAGATTAAGACTTGGCCGCTTTTGCAGCTGAAGTTGAAGAAGTTGATTTGTCCTGTGAAGGTTTGACCATACTTATGTAACTTATTTTCTTATCAATCACAGAAATCAAATTACCGGAAGATGATCATCTCGGGTGGACAGGTAAAAGCTATAACTTTTGATTGAACGAGAACAAAAATTTAAATGGACAAAGAGATTTTGGAGCTCATAAACAACTTTTCAGCTGTAACAATGACATGTTGAATCAAAGTTCTAATCTGATTTTGATCATTCGAATTTTAATTTTTTTTTCTGCTATATCTTTTGGCCATACATTATAATGCTGACAGAAACTCTGAAATCTTCCCCCCACCTTATCATTTGCGTTACGTTTTGAAGTTAGTGACTGATGTTAGCCATCATTTAGACCAATTTTGATTCAATGTCTCAAAGTCAAGTTGAATCCATATTATTATTATTTTTGCTAATTTAAGGTAACAAACTAATTTATAGGAAGGACTGGAAGGTAATTTAGGAGTTTCCAGATACTTGAGGTCAGTTTGCATATCCTCTGTAGCTAGAAAAATAAAGCAGCAAGCTGATATTCCCTCCACTGCGAAAAAAGAGTCCTAGTTTCTTTGTATTTAATGAAGAAAATGTTACACCTTTTCTAGGATGGATGTGGTATATTCTTATAACAATTTAGCTTTTGAAACAAAGCTCGAGTCGGGTCTGATACCATATGAAACAATCCGGGTCAGATCCCGATTCCGAAACAAATCTCGGGTCAAATCCCAAGTACGAATCGAATCAAATCCATCCAAATAAAGCCTTAAACCACTGGCCCAATAGTATCTTATTGGGTCATCTTAGCCCACCACATGCTCATCCAAAAAGTCATGACTTGAAGGTACTATTGTTAGTAACTTAATTCCTTATATATATAAAAAAAAAATTCATATCTTTCGATGTGGGACTGGAGTGTTACAGCTTTAGTTGTGAGTTTGTATAAAGGCTTACATGTTCACATACTTTCAGAAGTACCTTATAAGGGAAAGAATGTTGAAGTTATAACTTATGAGCCATTGAGGTGGATTCTTATTCTTAATGATTGCTGGTGCCACTGCAGATGTTGAGGCTTGATGAGGAGGAATCAAATCAGTATCGCATGGCAATTGTGCCTGCTACAAACACCACATTCAACTCACCATACAAACTCCCTGATGGTTGGGTTGTAGAGGAGGTACCTCGTAACCGTGGGGGCTGTATTGACAAGGTACTTGCATCTCTGTGATATTATATTTTTCCCCTTGTTTTGTGCCTCCTTGAATTTGGTAAAACAATCCTGTAAATAAATGCTGGCAGCTCATTTTCTGCCCCATATCACTGTTTGTAACTTTAGAAGCACGGATTTCGTTAGTGGAATTTCTCAAAATAAGTAGGCACTTTTTCTTCTGTATGTGTATCTATTAGAGTGGTAAAGAAAGGGATTTCTTTTCTCTTCTAATTATGTTGTCAGATCAGAAATAGTCTTTTACCCCCTCAAAATCAAGCTAACTATCCTGAAAAAGGATATTTGTCTTTACGGATTTCTTTACAAGAGCGTTGAGTTGAGTTTTTTTTTCTTCATTTTTTTGCTCGACACCTTTAATATGATATGACCATAGCAAGTTGCATCACCATCTGTGTACGTTATGAAGACAGTTATGTGCTCAAAGTATTATATTGCTTTGGGTAGTCATTTTAAATAAAGAACCAGCATCTGGGAGATCACTGAATGAAGAATGTTGGTGAGCCTCCCTGTGCATGGTGCAATACAGATATTAGAACATTCTCCGCAAACAACTAAAATATTTAAAGGATAAACATCTACGACATATGAGATCCTCTTGCTTGAGTCAATGATATCAGATAAAGCAAATGAGTTCCACTGTAAAAACACTACAAGTTTTCTAACAGACTTCTGCCATTTCAGTTTATATAATTAATAAAAAGATACCATAATTAATTAGGTAAAAGTACTTACCTTGAGATGTTAGGCTTGATCCTTCAGTCCTACCAAGATTCCCTTTCTAAGATGGAACAAAGAATAGTTTGTGTGCTGGTACTTGAAAATGATAGAATATAGATGGGAGCTAGAAAATCTGAATCACGGATTCGCGATTTATTAGATTTTGTGAAAGGAGGCTTATATCCTCTTTCAGATATCAGCGGAAATCATCAACTTTCTAGTATAGAAATTAGTGTCATATTTCACCAGAGTAGTTAACCAAGAGATGTTTTGCAAGCACTAGGAATCAATTTGGAATGGTTATAGAAAGCTTTGTTGTCAGTTGGTGACACTGCAATATATCATTTTCAGCTTTTTTGAAAAATGGATCTTCCCTCTTATTAAGCAAGTTCTAATTATTCCCTCTTACTAAGTTAGAGGTAAGGTTATCATTCAAAGGCCAGAGTTAATAATCCATACACTTGCATACTCCTCATTCTCATCATGTATTCTCTATTTCCTTATATTTTTCTCAGTAATTTTACTTATCCTTTAGTTATTGTTCTCTCCTTTAGTTTGTATACATGCGTGTACATCTTTATATTTTTATTAAGATAAGTTAGATTGTGCCCCAAGGGTGCATTTGGGTATGGAACCCCAAAGCCTTTCCTGAAGGAATTCAATTTCCAAATGCTCTATTGGTGCATCATCTGGCTTACCCTAATATTTTCCAAAATTATCGTAATCTTTTACAATATGTCCCTGCAATGGAATCATTTGACTGAAAAATGAAGCTTACTGAAATGACATGGTCAATGATAAAAATGCCACAGGCTAGAACTACTAGATTCTAGTTTAGGCCTTTGTAGCGTAAAAGGATAGCTGTTACTAAATTCAATATTTCATAAAGAAGCCTATTTCATTTGTGTTGCTGATAGAGTCAGGGTTACCATGGAACTATTATTGCCCTGCATTCTGCGAACCGGGATCGTTCTGAATCATAAGACGAGAACTGTTGTATATTCCGCCATAGGTAGCGGTCGGCATGCCAGTCGATTAGCGTTCTAGGTAACCATGGATAGAGTTTACTATATGCAGACAGTCCAGGGTCTAGGATCTAGGGATGTCTGTCATGATAATGATTGTTTTGGGTTTTTTTGGTTAACAACTTTCTTATGCTGTTCAAGCCGTAAACAGTATAGTGCTAAAAAATTTGTACTATAAGTTAGAGACGAGTGATTTTGTTTTATTGTGCAGTATTACTATGAACCAGGGACTGGGCGGAAGTTCCGATCCCTATTATCTGTTGACAGACACCTAGCAGAACTGAATGAAAATACAACACTATCAGAAGCACTAGCAGAACTGAGAGAATATAATATGCCTCTATCCAAGGCTTTTAAAATAGGCAGTCATGTAAAGGTCAGCTCAAGAAATAACTGAAATGCCAGCTGAAAATCTAAACAATTTCATGACCCTTACTGATACTTTTTACCATAACTAATTGTTGGTTTGTCTTCAGAACTCTAGCTCATGGAAGACGAATATTCCTAGAGAGAAGGTGCAATCTTCAACATTTAACACCCCACCGATGAAAATCAATTGGGTTATTGCTAGTCCTGGAGGGAATTCATGGAACCCTTTCATTGGCGGATCACTGGTTCCAGAATCTGTTAAGCAGCAATGGTCCAAAAGATTTATGCTATCCATCAATGACGGAAAATATGAAGCACCAAGTTTCTGATGGCAAAGGTATTTGTAAGCGTTAAAATTTCAATATCTATTGTGATTGTTGATGTTCTTGCTATAAGAACAACTTTATTAATTTTTAGTTCTGAGAAGGAATATTCTTGTCAATCCCTTGATCTGTACTTGTAAATATAGTAAAATAAAGGACAAATTACTTTATCTAAATCCATTATCATTGATTTTGCAGCTGATGATGACTTAGCAGGAGAGGAATCCGTGGTGAATTCATGGTTAGAGGAGATTTATCTCAAGTTTCCAGTGAGGCTGAAGCAGAGTTAATTAGTTTAAATTGATCTTTGATCTTGTACATTCTTCAGACTATCTATCAGTATTATCTGGATTAGGTTTTCAAACTCGTGTAAAATTTTCTCTTCCTCTTAAATTTATTTGTCCCCTTTCCCAACTTTAAATGTCTGTTACAAGCATAAAATTGAGTGAAGGTGTCTTTGTATGTCAGAGCCCAATTCCCTGCCAGCATATGATAGTGAAACATATGGTAATGGATTGTCTCCTCCAGTGCCGGAAAGGTCAAGCAATTGAGTAGACAAATCAATGTCTACTTTTTAATAGGAATTTGCAATCATATCACAAACGAAAAATATTACTTTAATTCCAAAAGTATATATCATAAGAACTGATATTTTCAAAAATAAATTTGATAGTTCTACATGGCGTCTTTTCACACATAAGGACTACACTTACTATTCATGTGAGAATGAACTTATGGAACTATCAAATTTATTTGTGGAAATATCAATTCTCTATATCATTTCCAAGATTTATAAGCTGTACTTCTGATAAAAAATGGTACATACAACACAGCTGAAAACCAAAAATCATGTGTACTCGCCCCTCACTGCAAAGATGCTGGTGGAATTGATCATGGGAGCATTTGAATACAATTCCAACTTCAACTACCTTCTCATATCCCAAATGAACTAAGCACAGCAAATCAGCAACTAAAATTAGACTCGAGGCACTTCCGTCATCCCTTGTGTGCATAATGAACACGAATGTTTCTGCCATCCAATAACTAAAATGGAGTATGACGATATCAGTAACAATATTGTACTTCGCAGAAAAGTACTAATACTTGTATACCAATACTTGTGCATACCTGTCCATCCATTTCCTCTAAAGCTTTGCTGGCTGTGTTCTCAGAAGTGAACTGCACGAATCCATAGCCTTTTGATTTGCCGTTGACATGATCACATATGACTTTTACTGCAAAGTACAAGCAAGTTCATTTGCTTTACATAAAGAGCAACACAAGCCATTTGCTTTACATAAAGAGCAACACAGAACCATAGAAATTCAGAAAGGGTCCTAAATTACCTTCAATTAGTTCACCGTGCTGCTCAAAGGCATCCTTTAAAACAGTCTCATTGGTATCATAAGAAAGCCCTGAAACTACAGATTCCATTTTACTCGCAATATAATGTGATGTACAACTAAGAAGAAATTTAGGCTCCACATTGTTAATATTTTACCAAAAACTTCTAGCACCCGGTAATCTTCTAAAAATCATAAAGACGCGTATGAAAATTAGCACATTTTAGTGAACGGCTCATCTCATTGTGAATTTCCATCAAAAATATAAGAAAGCAACAAACTAATTTATATAGAAAAAATAAATTTTCATTAGGAGAAAAAGATACACTCGCTAACAAGCCTGCAGGTGGGTGGGGGCAGTGGGCAGTGGGGTGGAGAGAAGCTCAAGGTTATTTCATGTAGTGCGTAAGACATGTAGGTAAACACTTATGTAGATTGGCATAAGGAGGGGGATGCCAAATCAATGAATCTCAACAAACTAAGTGGCATACACCAGAGGGTTAAAAATACACAGTAACATACCTTTAACATAAAATCAGTTTCTATACTCATCATCAATAAAATTTATGGTTGCAACATAATTCGTAACTTAAAAAGTTAGAACCATAATATTCATCTCTACCTAATTTCTTCTTGGTAACTAATCATCAACTATGTTGTAAAGCTAAAGTTAAAACACCGATAAGGCATAAATGTTAGTACACGGAGGAGTTTATGTATGGTATATCAATCAATACAGACACAAAGTTATGACATGGTACTAACTCAGCACCTTATTTTTACAGTGAATTCCATATAAATTTCCATTTGATTCTTTGCTACATCTATATAAATGCTGCTAAAGCATGTCAATGATAGTGAGAAATTGGGTCAATAAATTTTCATCAAATTAAAATAAAGGGAACTGCTATTTTTTCAAGTAAATTTGTTATATGCACAAAGTCCAGACTCAGGAGCTGTAGAAGTAACAATTCCAAAATGAAAAATATTTCAAAAGTTCAGATACACAACAAGCAACTATAACAAATGATGATGATAATATCAGTAAAATTCGAAAAATAATTCATGAATAATGACAGTTAAGACCTCCAACGAACAATTTGCTGCAAGTGTGGCGACAAATGAGCCATCTGGCACATAGAGATGTAGTGGAGAGACGAAGACCACCATTCCAACACTGCATTTTTGCATAAGCTTTAGAAGAGGAGGAACCCCTTCAAATAAGGCTTCAATGGACCAAATTAAACGCACCATAAGCACATCATTAAATTAAAACTAAAAGAGAAAATAATAAACTTGTGAGAAAAAATCATTTGAATTAGGAAAAATAAATCTGTAATTCCCTATCCTTGATTATGCATCATCTATGCCAACAATGTAAATTCAATGAGCTCACTTACAATATTGATTGCATAGTGCATAAAAACTAAAAAAAGAAGAAGGAAGAGGAGTCGAATTAAGAAAAATTGAAGTAACTACGTATTCTATAAATTTGAATAACAAACTAAACTAAGATGCAGCAATAAGAAAACAAATTGAAATGAAAATACTTGAAGATTTAGAAAGAGGAAGAAAAAACCCAGGCTGTTTACCCGAAACTCACCGCCGTCACCGGCGGTTGTCGAATTCTGAGAGAGAGATGATTTTCTGTTCTTTTTTCTTTATTCCACACGCAGGTACTGTACTGTACGTAACTTTCGTTCTCTTCAAAATAGGCCGGTCATTTTGAGTTAACATGGGTGACCTGTCTCTTTAGCTTAAGGGAAGATAGTGTTTCGGTGTTTCCCCCCATTTGGGTCTTTATCATGGGATGGGGGTAATAGTGTATTTATTTTTTTATTAATGTAAAAGTGGATGTTTTCAGTTTTATTGTTTGTGATTTTTTTTAACAAAATAAAATAATAAAATTGTTCAAAAATAAATAGATTCGGATGAAAAACTAATTTAAGTTACTTTTTTTATATAGATAAATATAAATATAAGAATAATTTATGTTCATGTTCTCTATAAAAGTCTCAATATTTTTGTCATTTATTAAATGGCGTCCCTCTTCTTTTTTTTTCTTTTTTTCTAAATATGTCTCTCTTTTTCTTTCATTTATTTTTTGTTATTATTTTTTTGTAAATATTCACATTAGACGATTAATCATGAATTTAATATTTAGCTTTCTTTCATTACACATTCCCTCCAATATACAAGTTATTTGATTTTAATAATAATCAACATATGTTAATAAATATGTGACGATATTAAGATTAATTTATAAAAAATAAAGATTTACAAAAGATATTTTTATCGTTAAAAGTTTAAAACAAATTCAACTAGTGAAATTAAGCCAAATATTTTAATAGATACGTGACGATATTAAAATTAATTTTAAAAAATTAGGATCACTAAAAATATTTTTAGTATTATAAGTTTTTTTTAAAAAAAAATCGGTCGGTGAAATTTTTACAAAAAATTCATATTGAATCACTTTTATTTTTAGAATAATTATATTATTTAAAGTTATAAATTAATTGACTTGTGTTAATTTTAATTATATTATATATAAAATTTAAAAATTTTAATGTATTTAATGAAATTAGAGGATAAATATAATGAAGGGAAGACAATTTGTATTAGTTTACATGGTATAACAAGAATCTGAAAGGAGGACTATTGAAAGGGCACCTTACGGGGCATATTTGACATTTGAATTCCACCACGTGTCTGCTTCTTATTGGCTCCACCTACATTCGCTGCTGTTTTGATGTAGGACTGTGATGAAATTGCGATTTCCTCTATTTGTGTGCCTTTTCCTTTCCTTTGATTCTTTGAATTACTACTCAAAAAACAAGTCTTCAAGTTCATCCCTCTCTCTCTCTCTCTCTCTCCCCTCATTTTTCCGTCTAAAATTCTCTCGCTCCAATCCTTCTGTGCAAATTCCTTGATTAGATCTTCCCCGATCACAGCTAGACGCCATGGTGAGTACTCTAACTTTTACTTCCCTTTGGAATGCTATTGAATACTCTACAACTGATCTATTTCTTATCTGCATATAAATGTATTTGTTTTGTTGTCTATGCAAGTGTTTGATCTGTGATCCTTGTGGTTTTTGAAGCAGACACCTAGATTATTTTATCGGGATTGCGATCAAGTTGTTTTTATGTGATTTTCGTGTAGCTCATGGATCTAATTTCTGTGATTTGTTTGAAATTTTATAATTAATGTCTTTTGGTTATGTTAATTCCAGATTTTTTTTTAGTTTCTGATATTGTCTGTCCATTTTAGGAGTTTAATTTAATGTGAGGTAGAAATGAGAGGGGGCAAGTTGTAATGACTGATTTTTATTTATTCAAATCTACAAAGGGATCAGAATATTTAGTGCAAGTATATGTTGGGAAAAACACAGACTCTTGTTTATCGTGTTTTGGTTACCATAGGGTAGTTTAGAATTGTAACCTGGATCGTCTACTAAATATTTTTTTGAAAGTTGTAACATTTATTGTTGAGGTAGCTTAGAATTTAATTTGACAGGACTATTAATGGAATTTAATCTTTTATGTATATATATATATATATATATATATATATATATATATATATATATATATATATATACATGTGTGTGTGTGTGGTTTAGTATGGATTGATAAACATAGTTTGGAATGTCTCAAAAAATAGATCAATGAAATGTATGCGAAGTTCTAGTTTTGACTTTTGATTAAAGAAAAGTAGACTAATTGTCACTTCTTGAGTGCTTGCATATGATCTCCTATTGGGTTTATTAGCAGCTCTGTAGTTAGGTATATATATGGGGCATGCTGAACAATGGTCCATGTTAGTTAGTTAGCTATATTGGATTTACCAGATTTTGTTGATCTAGTTGTGCAAGAGTCTTGCTTGGTTGACTGTTTTTTTGGATAAGAGGTATTTGGTCTTTTCCTTTCACGAATTCAGCAGAGTCAGTGGGTTGATAGTTCTCATTTTTTGTTTTTGAGAGTTTACCCCTATGTTGACCCAAGTGCTTGCTCAGTAAATGATTTGGTATTAGTTTTCATGTTTTAATCATCAGTAGTTGATTATTTTGTACTTCTATTACTTGTGTTTCAACTTTAAATGGTAATTTTGGCAATTCCTTGATGCAAAAAATATTGGTTGTAGGACTTTTGGTGATGAATTGGATTACATTTTTGTTTTTATCGTTCCTCAGCGTGCTTGTATGATTTTTAATTTGTTTTTATCCTAATTAAATGTAGCGAATCTTGGGTCCAGTCGAAGGTATGTGAATTTGCTTTTACTAGTTTTTAATTAATTATTGTTACCAATAGCTTTTCTTTGATAAGAGTTTGCCATAATATTTTTATGGAGGCTGTCACAATTTAGGATTGTCCAGAGGTTGTATGTGGTTTCCATTTTGTATTTTTTTTCTCTGCATAAGTATATTTCATGTCCAATTTATAGGCCAATGCCGCATCAGGGATGGCTGTCCATGATGACTGCAAGCTAAAGTTTTTGGAGTTGAAAGCTAAAAGAACATTCCGCTTCATAGTATTTAAAATTGAGGAGAAGCACAAGCAAGTCATTGTGGAGAAGCTTGGCGAGCCAGCACAAAGCTACGATGATTTCACTGCCAGCCTTCCTGCTGACGAGTGTCGTTACGCTGTCTATGACTATGATTTTGTGACGGCAGAGAACTGCCAAAAAAGCAGGATTTTCTTCATTGCATGGTAATATCATATTTTAAAAGTCAGTTTCTTTCAATAATGTTTGTATTTAATCTATAATGTAATTGTTGTTGGTTGTTTCTAATGTCTTTATTTTGCAAAGGTCCCCTGATACCGCGAGGGTTAGGAGCAAAATGATTTACGCCAGCTCCAAGGACAGATTCAAGAGGGAACTCGATGGTATTCAGGTAGAACTGCAAGCCACCGATCCAACAGAGATGGGACTTGATGTTTTCCAAAGCCGAGCCAATTAAATCAAATTCTGTTGGTCTGCAATGGAGTCCTCTGCTCAAAAGGAGTGTCAATATTTTGTGGGGAATTGTTAATTTATCATGATATTATATTTGGTCTGTTGTTGGGTAGTGTATCTAAATCAAATTCAGTGATCTTGAGCATATTTTATGATTTGTTATGTGTGACCATGAATTTGTCCGTCTTGGACTGGAGTGACTTTTGGTTTTTGTTTACCAAATGGATGCTTGAAATTCTCTGTAGCTAAGTTGCTGCTCGGTTTTGTCTGGAATGTGATAGAGAATAATAATATAAACGTTTGCTAGATTTAAACGTTTGCAAATTTGGTAGATCACTATATCTTTTATACAGGTTGAGTTTTTCACACAAGCTTATGGTTAAAAACTTGACCACTAAACACCTGTCTGCAACAGATGAGACAAACTGCGCATAAAACGGAATCATCAATCCTTAAGGGAGATATTGTTGATTATGATAGGAGTCATCTGCCCCTAAAATATATGTTGTTCATTTAAGATAAGCCTATCTTTTGTTAGCCATAAATGCACAAACTGTTCAAGCATCATTAGGAGGCCAAAAATGTATTTGTAGTATCACAGGCCTTGTAACTACCGGAAGATTCACATTGCACAGGACAGAGTATAGGAGATAGACTGTTATTATAACAGTTCAAAAAATATGCTTCAAATAAATCTACAGAAGCATTCAAGAATGCTATGTCTACAGTATAATTCATGTTCCTCTAACTAACTATTTATTTGGGGGTCTCTCTTGTGATGATTATACTCATCCTTAAGAGGCATATGGTACATTTTCATCAAGACTTTTCATGTTACAGAGATAGACTAATGTACAGAACCAAATGAGTTTTGGACAATTTCGCAAATGGCAATGATGAACCAAATGATTCATTGACCTTGAATCACCAATCACCTCATTGTGGATCTGGCTGATTAACTATTCACTTAGACCCACATTTTAATTTGAACCTAGATGTCATTATCAATCTTGATTCCTACAAGCAATTACTAACCATCAGTTGATAGGACTGAACTCATTGAGCAAGTTCCATGAATGATAGAATAATGAATTGCCCGATTGGGCATCAGACCTCTTCTTGTCATGTCATCGCGCAATTCAAAAGCCTTGGTCAGTTCCCCAGCAACACAACAGCCATGTATCAGAAACTTATATGCCACAGAATCAGGCTGCAGACCCTTGTTAAGCATCGAGTCCCACAGTCTTATAGCTACCTCTAAATCACCACTTTTACAAAACTCATACATGACTGTTGAATAGCTTACACAATCTGGGAAAATATCATTATCTGTCATCTCTATCAAAATCTGGGATGCTTCCAGAGTTCTACCCAACTTGCAGAAACCTCGAATAAGCATATTGTACGTAACAGTATTAGCTAGAAAACCTTTAAGCATTGCATTGTGCAGCTGGACAGCTTTCTCCATATATCCTTCTTTAGTAAGGTGGTTTAGGAAACAACCGTAAGTAATGTGATTTGGAATGCACCTGCTAACCAGCATTTCCTTGCACAGACTCTCAGCTTTATCCACAGACCCCGCCTTACATAAGCCATTTATAATCACAGTATATGTAATAATATTTGGGATGCATCCTTCATCAACCATTATATCCCAACATCCAAATGCCTTCCTAAGATCTCCGCCTTTACAGTGCGCATCAATGATACTAGTATATATTACGTTGTCAGGTCTGAATCCTTCATGATGCATTGCCTTTAAAATATTTAACCATCTTTTGGTATCATTTTGTCTCAGAGCTCCACAAATAAGTACAGCATAACAGATGAGGTCCATGGCAATTCCTCTTTCGACCATATCAGAGTAAGCATTCAATGCATCCTTTAACCTTCCTTCCTTGCAATAACCATGCAGAAGGGTGCTAAAACAAAACTCATTCAACTTCTTTTGCTCTTTATGAAGATCATCTACAAATTCTTTGGCTTCGGACACCCTACCCGTCAAACATAGGCCACTTATTAGAGACCTATAAGTATATGCATCTGGTACGAGACCTTTCTCCACCATCTCATCAAGCAATGCGAAGGCTCTTACTGTGTTACCTTCCCTACAGTGTCCTTCAATCATGACATTATAAGTAACCTCGTTTGGAACAACATGACTTAGCACCATTTCATCAAACAACTTACAAGCCTCAGGCATCATGTTTGCACAACAAAGACCAGATATAAGTGCAGTAAAGGTATAAGTATTTGGTGCAATCCCTTTCCCCGTCATCTCATGATATAGCCTGAATGCATTGTGCACTTCTCTTTCCTTGCAGTATCCAGCTATCAAAGAGGTATAGGTTACAACACATGGAGCCAATCCCTGATTAATCATCTCACCAAAGAAGGACTGTGCTGTTCTCAATTTTCCCAAGTTGCAGTGCCCACTAATCAGAGAATTGTAGGGATACACAGTTGCTTTTACTCCTGCAACTTTCATTCTACCAAAGAAGAAAAGTGCAGTATTCAGTTTCCCCCTTTTGCAAAAGGCATCAATGATAATCGAATAGGTTATGTCATTTGGATGCAACCCTTTTGGACCCATATCCCTGTAAAGTAACTCCACTTCTTCCAACTTTCCATCTTTGCACAAAGAATTCATTAAGGCATTATAAACAAACAAGTTAGGAACAACACCAACTCTCCCAACCATATTAACCAAGTCATAAGCAGCCACAACATCCCCACTCTTCCTTAACCCCTCAACAATACTTGAAACAGCCGCCTCACTCGGGAGCAAACCTAAATCAACCATTTCATTCAATAATTCTCGAGCAATACTAAACTCTTTTAATTTACACAAACCCAAAACTAAAGTACAATAAGTAACCACGTCGGCTTTCAGTCCCTTGTGACTCAACAAATTCTTCACTTGAACAGCCTCATGAGGCCTCCGGTTCTGGCAAAGCCCATGAATCAACACATTATATGTGATCACACCCACTTCACACCCATTTGATTCCATCCTATGAATCATTTCATTTACTCGATCAAAATCCTTCAATTCACACAAACTCCGAATCACAGCATTGTATAAATAAGCATCGGGCTGAATGCCCAAACCTACAATCTCATCAAACAACGCCAAAACCATATCAACCCGCCTAATTCTAATTAATCCATTAAAAACAGCACTAAATGTCCTAACTTCCGGCATTAATTTACATTCCTTCATGAGCTTCACAATCAAAACAGAATCTAATACTCTTCTGTTCGGCAAATAAGCTTGAATCAACAAATCAAACCCTAAACTCGACGAAAAATCACAACATGTATACGAATTCATAAATGATTCAAAAAGCAGCCCAGGATCCGATGTACGCAGTAAAAGTGTTTGAAGAATTGACGAAGCGGGCCAGAAGAGATTGGAGTGAACAAGGGAGTGAATCAATAGGCAAAACGACGCCGTGGAGTGTGTGAAGTTCTTGTGAAGGCCTAAGAAATTAAAGAAACGTAAAGCTAATCTGGAGTCATCTAGGGTTTGGATTAAAACCTTTTCAACATGGTGTGGCTTCAAGTTGTTTGATATGAATGGGTTGTTGAATGCGATTTTCCAGCTCTGTTTGCCGCGAACGACGTCGTTGAGGATTGTGATGAATTTTTCGTCATTATCAATGGTGGATGATGAGGTAGAGATGAAGATGGGTTTGAATTTGGAATTAGGGGTTAAGAGAGGTTGATGGGGACGAAGGAGCTTCTTCATTTGGGCTGTCTGTTTCAAATGAATTTGGAAATGATGATGGATGGGGAAGTCAAGGGGGGAGTGTTGGAGGGTTCTGTTTGGCTGCAGGCACTAGACTAATTTGGTCTCGAACTGAACTTGCCATGCTCTATCGTGTCTATACCTGATTTTTTGGAGAAATGTGTTTATTTTGTCATCAATTATTTCTACTCGCATCTGCTGTTATACGTGTAAAAACATGTAATTAGCGTCATAATAAAATAAGAATTTTATAAAAATTAAAAAATTAAAAGAGACAAAATAGTACTCCATATCAAGTCCCTCTTGGCTCAATGATAAAATAACTACTCATAAGATTTTGAGTCTAAAAAATCTTGAGATTTGAGCAGAAATATTAAGATTTCAGCCTAAATTAACAACAAAAAAAAAAAAATAGTACTCCATATAACTAAAGTTATAGATATAAAAGGAAAAAAAAAATATTATTAGTTTGTGACATAAAGATACCAACTGATCTTTATGTCCCTCGTGTTTCAAAAAAGAAATAATTATATTCAATGTTTAGCAGACCCTAAAAAATTACGTTTATCTTCTACCAATTTCACTTGTTAAACTAACTTTATTATTGATTAGAATTTCTTCTAAAAAGTAAAAAAGATTTGGACGAAATAGGTATGAAGGAAAGAAGTATTACAAAATTTGAGATTGAGAAGAAAACTGAATTTATATTTTACATAAATTCAATTTTCCGACTAGAAAATATTTTACAACTAATTATATTTTTCCGACTGAAAAATATTTTACAACTGATTTTATTTTCTTTAGCACGTCAAACGTAAGAAAATATTTTCAAAAAAGGCTTTTCGTGAAACAAACGGAACCTAATTTTTAGTTTTGATTTCCTTATTTGGTTTCTCAATTATCTTTGCATCAACTCGACCTCCATGCTCTTTTTTCCCTTTAAGTTGAGGTTTGTTTTTGTACGAGTGTTAGAGATTTAGTAGTCTTTGAATATTAAAGTGAAGCTCCTCAACTTGTGCTGCTAAAAACGTTAATAAAAATTGTCACAATAGTGTGATTAAAGAGCGAGATGATTGATGATTCTTGAGACTAACTTCCTTAAATGACCTGTTTGATCCCTATTTCATTAAAATAGGATCAAGTTGGTATGAAGTTCATTTTTTAGTAAATTAGTTCATTGTCTAATAGAATTCTGACACGCAGAGAGAGAGAATATATCTCCGCCTGCGTGTCAGCACTCTATTAACCAATTAATCAACTTACCAAAAAATGAATTTCATGCCAACCATTCCCCAGAAAATAGGGGTGCCCCTTTTAGATTCTTGTTGCTTTGGAATTGGGAATTTTTTTTTATGGCAAATGACATCATTATATAATAATTATTTTAGTAATTTCTTAACATGTGTCCTTAAGGCACATGCTAAGCACACGATTTAAGGGAATATTCTTTTAAATTGTATGCATATTCCCTTAAATTTGATGTAAATACATAAATCAAGAGAATATAGGCACAGTTCAAAAGAATATTCTTTTGAACTGTGTGCTTAGCATGTACACAGGGCATATGTTAAAAGGATTCATTATTTTAAAGTTATTTCATCTAAGTTTTCTATACACTTCACTTTGACATGTATGTATCTACTTTTTCCTTTGATATCAATCAATTTTTTTTCTTTCTAATATTTGTGATAGGTGAACCTTGAATATCATTGACAAATGACAAATGACAAATGACAAATGACAAATGCAATTGATTTATTAATTTCATTCACCTTATCAGAATTGTCCGTCTTTGTTCTAAAAAGAACTGGGTATATTTTTAAAAACTTAAAATTTGTTCATCCAATTTTGGATACAATGCAAGAAAATGGATACTCAATAATCAGTACATAAAGTAAAATCAGTGCATTTAGTTAGACGCGTTAACCGTGTTGTATTAGGCGAATTTGTGTCATATCAGATTATATGTATTACATTAAATGTGTCAACATTAACATTATCCATTTAATTATTCGTGTCAAGATGCTCAACATTAACCTGTTTATTAATCGTGTTAACGTGTAGACCCATTTAATCCGCTTACTACATAAATAAAAACATAAACATCATTCACTTATTTATTAAATATAATAATATAATTTATGCATCATAATTATATTTATTTAACAAAATGCAAAATTATATGATTAAAAAAGTAATTAGGAAAGTCAAAACTCAATAGTTAAGGAAAATTATAACATTAAATTATATTTATTTTAAAATTATTTTAAATAAATGTGTTTAATCGTGTCAATCTTTTAATTATACGTGTTTGATTCATTTAAATTTTGTGTTGAGCATATAGACCTATTTGTGACACGAAAATCGTTTATTCTTAACACTAATCCTGTTATTTTATGTCGTGTTCATTTTGGGTTACTTAGCATGTCAACAAATATGTGACGAAATTAAATTGCAACCAACACGAAAGTTTATTCGATAAGATAAAATAAATTAGGATAGAACACTTAATTCTTACATATCCCATGTATGCACATACGTCGTAATTATAACTCAATTGAAAACTTTCACAATAAATAACCAAACTCATCGTGTCAAAAATTGCTACCCTTAAGTTTAGTGGGACCCATTACAAACTCAAACTCTCAAGATGGTTCCAGCAAAAAATAACCAGTATGAGCATCTCCAAGAGTAGTAGTAAAAAAAACTCTTCAAATTAAAGTTTGTTGACCTATGTGGTAATTTAAAGAACATTATTTGTTACTTTCATATTTCGTGGATCATCAATTTCTTCAATTTAATGAGCTGCAAATCAAATCCATCAAGCGTAATAAATGTTTTTAACCTTTAATTGCAGATTTGAAGAGTGAGAAGGAGGTCGTAAATTTGATGACTAAGGTTGAAGAGGCAGTTGAATAGAATTTTTCTGACGTGGCTCACCTATTTGAGTATCTCAAACTGATTGAAGAGACTGTTGAGAGCATCTCCAAGAGTAGTAGCAAAAAAAAAATTTAACATTAAAATTTGTTGACCTACGTGGCGATTTGAAGAACATTATTTGCTACTTTCATATTTTGTGGCTCATCAGTCTCTTCAATTTAATGAGTTGTACATCAAACCCATTAAGCGTAATAAATATTTTTAACCTTTAATTGTAAATTTGAAGAGTGAGAAGAAGGTTGCAGATTTGAAGAGTGAGAATAAGGTTGATGACTAAGATCAAAGATGCTGTTGAAGATGATTTTTCTAATATTACTCATCTATTTGAGTATCTCAAAGTGTTTATCAATAAATAAAATAACCAATAAGTGGTTGTCACGTGGAATAGCAAGAGTCATGCTACTATCACATAAAACAATCACATAAACCTTACAAACTGCTGACGTGATAGTATGTGATTTGTAATTGACATAATTTACTTAACTCAACAATAAATTATATACTGTCACCTCGCAATATGTGAAAATTATGTCACCATATTTATGTGATAGTAGCATTATTTGAACTGCAATGCCGCAAAATATGCTCCAAGAGTACCCGCAATCTTAGCCGTTAATATTCACTTTTAAACTCTCAAAAAATCAACGACATCCCATTACGACAGCTCAGTAATCCGCGGCCGTTTTCATTCACCCAATCACACCAGTTTAGAAACAGTATAAAACCAAAACAAACTGCCCCTTTCTTCATATCAGAATCCCCTTGACTATCGCTTTACACAATATTTTCTTCCTCTTTCCATTTCATTACTCCCTAAATGGCTCCCAAGGCAGATAAAAAGCCCGCCGAGAAGAAACCCGCCGACGAGAAGAAAACCACCGTCGCCGAGAAAGCTCCGGCGGAGAAAAAACCCAAGGCCGGAAAGAAGCTGCCGAAGGAAGGTGGATCGGCAGCCGGAGACAAGAAGAAGAAAAGGGTGAAGAAGAGCGTGGAAACCTACAAGATCTACATCTTCAAGGTGCTGAAGCAGGTCCATCCCGATATCGGAATCTCAAGCAAGGCCATGGGAATCATGAACAGTTTCATCAACGATATATTTGAGAAGCTCGCTCAGGAATCTTCTCGGCTTGCGAGGTACAACAAGAAGCCAACAATAACGTCGAGGGAGATTCAGACTGCGGTGAGACTTGTGCTTCCTGGCGAATTGGCCAAACACGCCGTATCTGAGGGGACTAAGGCGGTTACCAAGTTTACCAGCTCTTAAAATAAGGGTTTGCAGTTTTTTTTCTTCTGAAATTTGGTGTAGAATTTAGGTATTAACTCATCCTTGCTACTTTTGGTGTGTGTTTTGATCTGATGTAACTATTAGTACGACATTAATGATTGATATTGGGTTTTCCTCCTGGTGTTATTATTTGAATTTATAATGTTTATTACTTCTTAGTTGAAATGTGATTGCTATACTTAGCTATTTAATGTTGGTGCTATTCTGTCTGCCCAGAATATTTTTTTCAGGATAAAAATTTATAAATTCAATTGTATGTTACGGAGTTGTGGCATTAAACATTGCTCAGATGGTCAATTAGATGTTTGATGGCCACTTTGATATTTCAATATCTTAGGATGTGTTTTTGACTTTGTGATTTGACTTTTTTATTAGGCTTTTGGCTTTTATATATATGACATGTAGCTAGTTAATTGTTTTGGATTGCATAAGGTATGTGAAAGAAATAATATGTGATTTTTTTTTGTGCTGAGATCTTGGCATTTTTTACATTTGGGACATGCTAATGCTGAGTATTCTTTATATTTCCACCTTGTTTTAATTAATTATAGGTTTCATCAAAGAATTTAGGAACCCTTTCTAAAGGGTAACATTGTAAACATGCTTTTGAGAAATGTTTGTGAAGGATACCAAGGAGATTCAGATTGTGGTGACTGGTGAGACTTGTGAATTGGCCAAGCATACTGTTTTTGACCACTAAGGTTGCTACCAAGCTACCAACTCTTGAAATTAGGTCAGTGGTCTTTTTAGATGAAAATGGGGATGAAATTGGGGTCAGGTTTTCTTGGGCGTACAATCAGGTATCAATTCATATATGTTTTGTTATATATGATCTGCTGCAAGTATTATTTTTACAACAATGAATGCCATCATTTACCTATGGCTTTAATATGCAAATTTAGAATTTTATTGTGTTTTGAGGCATGGAATGTTATTACCATACTTTTTCAATGTTATAACAAGGAACTACCTATAAAGCACTAGGTCCAATACCTTTGATGCTATGTTTATTTTTGTTTTTAATTTGTTTATTGATTAGGATTAGTTTAGCTTCTTTGTTATATTTTGATAGTTTATTTTCTGGTGTGAGCTTTTTGTTTTTAGTTGTAGACAATGATTTTGTTCGGACTTGGACGTGTTTGTGTTTGATTACATAACCTGTGAAAGAAATTTTAAAATGTGAAGCTTGGTGTTGAGATCTTTACTTTTTAATGCTTTTGTTTGAGTATCCTGATATTTATCTGCTATCATTTAATATGCAATAAGTTTTTATTATGGGTTTTTGGTGTAGACAATAAACTGAGTTGCTTTGGGCAGTTGCAGATGGTGATATTCAATAGTTTTGGGTAGGGGTGCACAAAAGTCTTGTGGCTTGGCCTTGGTTTGGACTGGGCCCGACCTGGTTAGTGCTCGGCTTGGTCAAGGTCTGGACCGGTTAGGTCCGACCTAGAAGGCTGGAAAAGGCTGCCCTTTTAGTATAGAAATCTGGTCTGGACTGGCTTGGCGAAAAGCCCCGGCTTGGATTGGCCTGTGACCTAAGTTCGGCTTGGGCTTGGCCTGATCTGGCGCAACAGGCTTGACATTCTTTGTTGGCTTGTTAGTTGTTGATTGTTGGGACTTTATAATCGTTTAGTTATGACTTTGCGATCGTAGAGCCATTATTTAACGATTGTAGAGTTCATATATCATCCACGATTAAGATTTGTTTTTGTCTATTCTCAACCCCTAACGTTAATGTCACTTGTGACATGGTGGTCCATGATTATGACAACCATCTATGGCAACACAATTGTCACAGCGAGAAACAACTTCAAAGATTTCAAACTTCAATCATGGGCAATCTTGAGATTCAATATTCAAATATGTATTTTTGAAATAAGTACACTCTTTGAGTTTGATAACTCAATACCAAGTTTTAGAATTGAAATTGACAGCATAATTTTCACTTCTTTTTAAATTTGGTGCTAAATTCCAATTTTGAAGCTTGAAATTGAGTTTTTAGACATATCGTCAGTTGTACTATTTGTTAAGTTATTTGAAGGAGGGCTTGAGTTTATTTCAGTTTTGTAGTATTTTTCTAAATGGCAAAGAAAAGCATAGAAAATGTCATACTAGATGTAGATTGCAGAGGAAGAGGCGTTAAGATCTTAAGTTTAAGCCTTTTGAACTACGTGAGCGAACAAATACCACAAAAATGAAATAAGCAACATTATCTGGTCCAAAATATTACTAAGGGGGTCAGTTCCATGTTCCAATACTAGATGACTTTTGATGTTTAGTGAATCGTGTATGCGCTATTATGCAGTATCTGGGTCAGGGTATGCTGTTGGTGACTTTTAAATTGTTGTTAATTCCCCCCTCGCCCCCTCCCCCTCCTCCCCCTCCTCCTGTTTGATACTCCTTCCATTCAAAAGTATAAGAGCAATTGTGACCCTTTAAAGTCAATATATAATATATTTTCAAATTCACAAAATTGATGTGTTTTAGTAGGTTTTTGACAGTTTACACTTTGCAATATTCTTAAATGTATTGACACAATTAAATTAATTTACATTTTACGGTATAGCATGGTAATTGTATTGATTATAATTAATTAATTCTCAATAATTTAGAAATAAAAAATGTCTGAAATTAACTTAAAAAATATTTTTTATATCTTATATTTGGAGACGGAGGGAGCATTTTTGTTTCTTGTTAGTGTTGTAACCATCACATACACAGAAAATGGTGCTTTAACTTGTCGGAAAATTAGCTGATATTTCTACATCGAGTCTTTTTCACATAAAAATGAGATCCACTCACAATTAATATGTGAGAGATTATATAAAAATAATAATTTTTTACATGAAAATATCAGTTTCAGTTCCCACTCGGCTATCTCACTCAATTTTTGTGTTCATTTTTATAATTTATAATGATTATGTAAACGTACTGCCAAGATTTCTTAGCATTGGTGTGTGGTTATACTCTCTCTGTGACCGACTTAGTTTTTTTTAAATCTAGGTAGAGTGATTACAACCATTTATAAAAAAAATTACTAATAAAAGAGTACCTAATTGATCAACTTTTGACTAAAAAAAAACCTGTTGAAAATTTTAAAATCTTGATCTTGATTAAGGACAACATTGTCCAAAATACCTTTTTAAAAAGATTTACCAAAGTCTATTTTCACTTATTTTCTTCTCCCTCATTGTTAAGTATTCTCTCTGTTTTAAATTAAAATGGATGATTATTTATTAATAAAATAAGTATAAAAGTTTAGAAACATTTTTTTATTGAAAATATATTTTACAATAGAACCTATAATTTTTTAATTATTTTACAGTAAACTTCATTTACAAAATACTCTGTGTAAGGCACAATTTTTTTTTATAAAATTTGTACTTTTCAAATTTATATATTATATGAAAATATTTATATATGCATAGATAAACTTTAATATACTTGAAATTCCATATTTTTCTTCTTTTTTATCTTTAGAGGGGATTACCGACCGTTCCCTTTCCTTCCACCTATATTGAATACCATTCAATAGGTCTATTAGTTTTCACAAAGTAATTTTCAAATCATGTATGCATGTAACACTGTAAAATAAGCAAACAGTTCGGGCTTGATTCGTATTCGCTCGATTAAAAGTTTGATTCGAGCTCGTTTCAAAATATAAATGAGTCAAATATGAGCAAATTTTAAAGTTCGATAAATTACTCGAACCTCCTTAAATTATAATTTTCTATTGATACTCGGATCATATTCGTTCGAAAAGTTCAAATTGCTCGGGCTCGATTCGTAATCGTGCTCGACTCGGTAGCTAAATGAGACTTAATCAAACCTTATTTTATACTCGATAAATTTTGTAAATCAAATATGAAAAACTCAATACTCGGCTCGACTCAGTTCGTTTATACTCTTATATGCATGTACATATATCTAATAATTGTATTATATATTTTACGGGATAGGAAGAGTTTAAATATTGTATTAAAAAAATAATCTTAAATAATTAATTATTTGTGACGGTTAATGCTAAGATTCGTCAATGCGCCTCAATTACCAAAGCTGCCAGGAATAATTCCGGTATGAGAATGAGTACAAGCAGAACAAAGTTTAATAATGGAGGTTTAATGCTCTAGTGCTGTAAATTAATAATGATAATTGTGTATCTAACTTTGTATTTATAGTGATCACACCATATTCCCAATCCCTTCCCCGTTTAGGAATATGATTCTTCATTAGATAAGAAACCTTAATGGAATCAAACAAAATCTCCCTAAAAAAAAGAGGGGTCCTCTTAACATGTGCCCTAAGGGCACATGCTAAGCACACAGTTCAAAAAAATATTCTTTTGAACTGTGTGTATATTCTCTTGATTTCTGCATTTGCACTAAATTCAAGGGAATAATCACACAATTCAAAAAAAATATTCTCTTGCTTAGCATGTGCCTTAAAGGCACATGTTAAGAAATTCCAAAAAAAAAGGTCGAATCATAACTAACACTTCTCTTAAGAGTTAAAAATTAAATACATTAAAAATTTTTAATTCTTTAAAATACTCAACTTTCCAACTAAATTTCTACTTAGGTTAAATACCAGATCTTTGGCCCATAGTACAATTTGGCCTAAATAATCACGCCTCAATAGTGACCAATTAAAATAGCTCACTAAAATTATAAAATTATTGTGATATGATTTTTAATAGGTTGCTATATATAGTTTTGATAGGAGGGTTATTCATAGATAAGAGTATTCGGAAATATGCTTCAACAATTCTCTCAATCACAGTCGTCAATCATCACTTTTTAACATAAATAAAATCAACCGCCTCCACTTTGACAGCTCAGCAATCCGTGGCGGTTTATATCACCCAATCAGACCACATTCCAGAACACTATAAAAAAACCAAAACATAATTCCTTTTTCCTCATCTGAGAACACCCTTGCGTATAGCTTTAGCCTTTGAGCAACTGCATTTTATCTCTCCTCACCTAATTTCCCAATGGCTCCCAAGTCAGAGAAGAAGCCCGCCGAGAAGAAGCCAGCCGAGAAGAAACCGGCAGAGGAGAAGAAATCCATGGTCGCCGAGAAAGCTCCGGCGGAGAAGAAACCTAAGGCCGGAAAGAAGCTCCCGAAGGAAGGGGGCTCGGTAGCCGGAGACAAGAAGAAGAAGAGAGTGAAGAAGAGCGTGGAAACCTACAAGATATACATCTTCAAGGTGCTGAAGCAGGTCCATCCCGATATCGGAATCTCAAGCAAGGCCATGGGAATCATGAACAGTTTCATCAACGATATCTTCGAGAAGCTCGCTCAGGAGTCTTCCCGGCTAGCGAGGTACAATAAGAAGCCGACGATCACGTCGAGGGAGATTCAGACTGCGGTGAGGCTTGTTCTTCCCGGAGAATTGGCCAAGCACGCTGTATCCGAGGGGACTAAGGCGGTTACGAAGTTTACTAGTTCTTGAATTATTGTTATAATTCTTTTCTAGTGATATTTGGGGTAGAATTTAGGTATTAACTCATCTATGCTTCCCCCTTTTGTGTTTGAATCTGATGTAAGTATTATTATGATATTAATGAAGGAATGAGATTGCTTTCACTTGTTATTATGTGAATTTATAATTTTAATTTATTAGTTGTTGCCGGAAATATGATGGAGATACTTAGTTATTTAATGTCAGTGCAAGTTACAACCTACCTACCCTGTCTGTTGTGTAAAAGCTAACTAGTGTTCTAAAAGTGCCTAATCTGCAGGCATTGCCTATGTGGATGAGATGTATACCATACAAAGTATATAGTAGATATAATCTTTTTAAATTTTACATGAAAAATTAAGAAAAAATAATCTTTTTAGGGCTTAACAAAATTTATTTAAGTATCATAGAGTTTCAACTTTCAAAGCGTTTATTGAATATATGCGGTATAGTTTTAATTCCATTCTAAGTAGAAGACTATTTAGAGTGGACTTAGGTGAGGATTTTTAGAATGCTGTATATTAATGTTCTCAATTTTTGTTAGCTTAGTGCCTAGGCGGGGGATTAAGCGGGGATTTGGTGGGTATTTTTAGAACACCTAGGCGGGGATTTGGCGGGAACACATGTTCTTAATTTTGTTATGGACTTATCAAAATTTTCATTATTGAGAGTGTGATTTTCTATTTTTGAATTTACTAGGATTGGCCTATGGAATAGTTGGTTGTTGCTTGTTTGTGATTACATAACCTTTTCCTTTTGTATTTTAAATTTGTTAATGATGTTGTTTCCATTGAGTAATCTTGATGTCTAGCTGTTTGTACTTGGTAGTATGTGAAGTTATGGTCCTGATGTCTATCTTCTACTTTTTGATATACGTTATATTTTCTTTAATGGCTTTTGGGTGTATATGAAATCAAATACTGTTTCAGTTTGTTAGATTGTTATTATATAAGCAAAATCGGTATGAAGTTTAACCTTACATCTGTTCTATGTTCGAGTATTATATGTGTGTTATTGATATCGCATTTCTGTTGATGACTTAATGTACAGGGGTAGGGTATGGTATGGTGCCTATATTCTGTAATTATGTTTTTCTGTTTGATGTTTTGTTTCTTTTAATTCATATCTGCACTGGGCTATAGTATATTATTGAGCCTTTCCTTGTTTGTTTGTTTGTTTTTCCTTAAAAATTTTTTATATCATGTTTTAATGTACAGTATATTGGTAGTAGGATCTCCATTTAAAGAATGAAAGGTATGTAGACATGCTTTTGACATGGTTTGTGAAGCATACTAGGGTTCTAAGTTAAAGGCTGGACTGCATGCTCATCTTAAGCAATTGTAAATGCAACATTGAGAATCTAAGGTGTCAATTTTGCTGTTAAGTGTATTTATCTCTGCTTATTTTTTCCATGAACTGGTCATTAATGTCGGGGGTATCGATCTTAGTGGAATATATTCCATTATTTGTCTTCGAAATCTTTTATTTTCAACTGAGATCGCTGTCGCTTTAATTGTGTATGCATTATGAATTGGGTAAGCATGCAGTATTGAGGGGCACAAATGTGAGCCTATGATTAAACCTGCTTGTTCTTTGATATTGCAGCTGGATTCAGGGATGGTAAGTTTTGGATAATTTGTTGAAATTTTGGGTAGAAATTAGGGCTAGGATTTTTGTTTATAGCCTCTCATGATTGTTTGAACATTTGCATAGAAGGCTAATTAAACTCTAAAAATTCTTGATAGGGTGGTATCTCCATTTTTAGGTTTGGTTTTTTGGGACTGCAATTTGATGTAAATTACATGGATGATGGATAGTTAGAAAGCCTGTGAGAAAGGTTGATAAAAGTAGTGGCATATGTAATCTGCCAACCTGCCTAGACTGCATCACTGGTGTTTTTACTGTATTGAATCAAGTAATATGCACCTCTCTACCTAATGCCAATCATAGCAAAACGATTTGTGTGTTACATAATATGCTATTAAGTAAATCTTTGAAGAAAACTAAATTAATTGAAAAAATTAAAATATTAAAATAAACTAATTGAAATACTTGGCCAAAGGGGTCCATAGCTCAGTGGCAGAGCATTTGACTGCAGATCAAGAGGTCACCGGTTCGAACCCGGTTGGGCCCTTTTTGTGAGTTTCTTTATGGTTTAAAGAATTATTATTATTAGAAGAAAAAGAACAAGACATCCCTTATACCGTGTCCAATTAATTTTTAAAAATGGATTGACAAACTATAATTCTTTTACTAGAGTTTTTCATCCATAAATAGATGAATTCGGATGAAAAACTAAATAACATAAACAAATATTTTACAATTTTTATTAACTCCCCGCATTACAAATATCACAAAATAAAGTACATGGGTAAATTATAATCTAAAGGAAAAAGTTTAATTTCCTTTCCTTTTCTTTTATAAATTTAGTAATTTTATAAAATAAAACTTACAATTTTTTATTCTTTTCTTTCTCGTAAACTCAAAAACATATCGTTAAACTATGGCTTTACGCTTGATTTAATATACTCATCAGTAAATATTGAATTTTGGAGTTCATTCAAAATATTTTTAAATTTAATATAATTTATTTATTATTAAAGTACGTGATGAAATATAGAACCTATCATCAACTTTTCAGTAAGTGACCTCTTTTTTTCGAGTGAATATATTAATTAATTAGTAATGTATTTACATTAATTACAAATAATAACATTATAAATTGAATATATTTATTTCATAATATATATATTTTGGGACTAAAAACTTTAATTGCTTTTGTTTTTAACTTTTTGCTTCTATTTTGAAATTAATAGCAAAAATGTTGTTTTCTCAATTGTATTTACTGCAAAAATCGATCATCTAATATTTTGAAAGTATTATTTTTAAAAAAAAAAATTAATTGTAAATTTGTAAGCTTATCCATCTATCTTATAAAGCGGTTCTGCAAAGTCGTTGATATTTAGCGGTGTAACTGTGTTACAGTATTTGTCTCTATATATTATTATTTTATCTTTTTTATATTAGATTTTTTTATCTCTTTATTTAATCTTCTAAATTTTATAAATTTTTTATTTTCTTTTTTAACTGTTTTTTGATATAATTAGGTATCTGAAAATAAAACTCCCACTTTCAAATTATTCCGAATAACTTCCACCATATTATGCACTTATTTCTTCTATCCAACTCTAATCGAATTTGGGCGTGCTTAAATTATTTCATTTCTCAAAATAAAATATAATTTCTAATTATTAATTATTTTTTACAAACCGTGCTTCTAATAGACATGCACCGTACTCCGCCGCTAAGGTCAATCCCTCCACCTTTTTTTCCGGTCATCATATATATATATATATATATATATATATATATATATATTATACATGCTTCTTGGTGATGATTTTTCCCCCTTAAATTTGTAGGCGCCGGATTCAGCATGTAAGCACGATATGTTCTCAGGCGATGGCCAATTACGGACATGGCGGTCAGGGGTGGATCCAGAAATTTTTCCCAGCAGGGGCGGATTTTAATTACTTATTTTGTTAAAGTTAAAAAAAGAAGATTTAAACTAATCATAATATTCATTAATCATAATAATATTTACACATTACAATGCTATCTTCCTAGACCCCATAACTTGAAAATGTTCTAAGATAACTTCATTATCAATAGTTTTAAATACATCATTTTCAATATATGGAACCAAACAATCACTTAACCATTTATCGCCCATTTGGTTTCGGAGAGTGGTTTTAATAATATTCATTGCTGAAAATATCCTTTCCACCGTGGCAGTAGCAACTGACAAAGTCAAAGCTAATTTCAACAACAAATAAATCCGAGGATACAAATCAGACTTTTTATTCTTAACCAACTTTTGAGCAAGTTCACCAATTCTTTTCACATTAGAAAATTCAAGATCATTTTTCATATCTGCAATGTAAGTTTCAAGTTCATCATCAATCCCCCAAAGATCTATATCTTGAAATTCCAACGGGTAAAACTTTGAAAATTGAATCAACCGTTCCTTGTCAAATGCTGAGAAAGAGTTACTTGGATCAAGACACGCCATACATGAGAGCAACTCTGTATTAACATTGTCAAATCGATCATTCAATTCTTGAAGTTGACTATCTATCACTGTATAGAGTAACTCAACTTGAAAGTGATGAAGATTGGTAACCTTTTCACCCCGACGTGATTTCCCTTGAACCAAAAAGATAACTTACATTTCTCGAACGACTATCCCATGCACATTACAAAATTCAGTAGTTTCTGCCAACAAACTCTCCCAACCCGAAACTCTCATGCTTTGTAATCGTTGCTTTGAGACAGTAACTAAAGTCATTGCATTTACGAGATTTTGGTCTTTCTTTTGTAATGCTTGTGACAAGGTATTCCTGATTCCTAAAACTTTTTTCATTAAATGCAACAAGAATACAAACTCAAAATCTCGCATGAAATGCAACAAAGTACTTGCTTCTGTACTTTTATCCCCCGATGCATCATCTTCTACTATCTCAAGCACTTCAATTGTTTCAGAAAACAAGTTAATAACACTAAGAATTGTGTCATAATGTGAGCTCCATCGCGTGTCTCCGGGCCTCTTCAAGGTCGCTTCTTGATTCAACCCACGCTCGGTCTTGATATCACCAGAAGCAACTCCTTGAATTATTCTTTCTATGTGCTTCACTCGAAGAACTTCCTTACGCTTGCAAGAAGCTCTAACAACATTTGCCAAAATTGCAAGATAATCAAAGAAAGATTTAAGCTTCTTATGTTTTTTTGCAATCGCTACAAGTGTCAATTGAAGCTGATGAGCGAAACAATGAACATAAAAAGCAGACTTATTCTCTGACAAAATCAAACTTTTGAGACCATTGAATTCCCCTCGCATGTTACTAGCTCCATCATATCCTTGCCCACGTACACGTGACATGCTCAATCCATGTGTTGCAAAAAGTGACTCAATAGCCTCTTTAAGTGTTCGAGCACATGTATTGGCAACATGAACAATGCCAAAAAAACACTCAATAACACACCCATGTTTGTTCACATAACGTAAAGTAACAGCCATTTGTCCTTTAATTGATGAATCACGAGCCTCGTCAACTAACAAAGAGAAAAAATTATCCCCGATCTCTGCAACTACAGCTTTTGTGGTCAAAAATGCAGCAACACTACAAATGTCTTTTTGGATTGAAGGTGATGTCAATTTGTGATTTCTTGGAGCGTTTTTCAACACGACTTTATTCACTTCGTCATTGTTCTCGGATAAAAACTTTAGAATAGAAAGAAATAAAGCTCGCCTTTTTGAAGCATCTGATTCATCATGGCCACGGAAAGGCAACCCCTCACTTAAAAGAAACCGAGCACATTTAATAGATCAGAGCAAACGAAGCTTGTAATTTTTTTTTCTTGGTCAGATATATTGGCAAGTTTGATATCTATGTGTTGCTTTAGGTTTCTCAAATCTTGACATGCTAGCATGCATCATCTATGAATACTATTGGGTGACTTTCCAACATGCTTAGATAAGTATTTTGTCTTCCTCCAATTATTAAATCCCTTGCCGACAAATGTATTCCCACCCCCTTGTCCACCAATATCAGCCTTGAATAGATCACAATGTAAGCAAAATACTGCATCTTCCTTTTCACTATATTCCAACCAACTGGCATACTTTTTGTACCATTCGGGATTAAATCTACGTTTCCCTCCATAAATAACAGTTTGAGGGAATTTGGAAAGCATTGGTTGATGAGGTCCCTTAAGCAAATATCCTCGGCGAATACTCTCTCTCTTGTTAGCATCATATTCCATTATCGATGGTCTTAGTCCTGGATCCGCAACAAGTTCCTCTTCTAAATTGAATTCAACTTGGGATTGCAAATTAATATTTTGAGATGGTTCTTCGATAGGTGTTTCATTTGAGAGATTTTAAGTAGTGTCATCGACTCGAATGGAGTGTGATGTTGATGATTCATTATTGGAACGATTGAATTTTGACCACATGTCATGAATGCCTAAATCAATCAAAACACAAGAATACAACAACCCCAAACAAGCAATTATTTTAAGCATCAAAAATAGAATTCCATAATATACAACAAATAAATATTTATAATCCAAACTAAAAAAAGAATTTTAAAATAAAAAACATTTAGATACAATTTAAAAACTTACTTCGGTTAATTGTCATGCTTTAATTTGAATGATTCCACAAATGTTCAAAGCCTCAAACAAATTTACTTTCTATATTCAAACAAAATCATGAATTAATTTCAAAGTATAAGAAACGAGTAACCAGATACACTAATAACAAGAGAATAGTCTGCAATAAATATTATATAAACAAAATAATGAATCAATTAATTAAACTTGAATTGCACAAACTAATCAGAATTCAGACACTAGGAAAATCCACATAAGATATAATGTTAAAATGTTTAAGTTGAAACTTGAAACTTGTTTAATGTTGGCAAGAATTAAAAAGTTGGACGACCAAGAAAAAATATTTTGGGGACCAAATAAGTTCACTGAAGGCCGAAGGGGTTATCCTTGTTTTATAGTATGGCAAATTACATGTGAAAAGTAGGAAATTTAAGTAAATAATAACAATCAGCTCAATTTAATTTCTAATTCAATTTTCTTCTCAAATCTCAATTCATTCACAGATTCACTAGAAAAGAGGAATAGAGAAATGAGAATGCAAATAATGAAATAAATAAATATATGTTTATAAAGACAGGGAGGAGAGAACAAATTACAGTATTACTTACACCAAACAGTAGCGTCGGTCGAACAAAAGGAGTTTGAAAATTGGAAGGCCGACCGGAGGCGGAGGACGAACTGACGAAGGTTGCAGACTTACAGAGTTAAGGTTTTGGCTTAGTTTAATGATCCTTTCATAACTATTTTGGGCTAATTTGTAGTGACCATAACATTCCGTTAGAGAGGGAGAGAGAAACAGATGAAGATGAAAAAGGTGGGACTGTTCACTGTTGAATATGGGTTTCGGAGCAACTAAGCAACTGAAACAAGGAAATGAGATGGTTATCAGAAAAAAAAAAATTGCCCCCTTAAGTTACATATTTGCCCAATTACCCTTACTTATTTACCTAAAAAAAAAAAATTAAGCATAGGCAAATACCTATGTTGCCCCTCAATAAGTCCGCCCCTGATGGCGGTGGTGGTGGATCCTCATCTATCGAAACTGGGACGAAGCTCCATATATGGTACATTGATATTGGCGTCCCTCAAGAGGACATCAAGGTAATTTCATTTCCCCTTTTTTAACATGACTATTGCCGTTTAGGTAATTTATGTCGGAATAGGAGGAGGAATTTATTTTGTAGGATGAGGAGAATATTAGCAAGTATATCTAGAACTTGAATAATTAACTTTGATTTCAATTTTTTGGCTTGTTGCAAATGAGAATACATGACCTCTATTTATATTAGTTCATGGATACATCTAGACACTCCATTAAATGAAATACTTCTAACTTCCTACTCCTCCATAGAACCTTCTCAAGACTCTAGAACCATCCTTTAATATTTTTACAAGAGCATTCTAGTAACTTAACATTCCTAGTCATATCTTTAATACTCTTTACAATTTAATTGTAATACTCCAAACCTGCTATAAGCCCGAAGTGTTACATGCTGCAAGCCCAAAGGCTCGTAAGGCGACTAAAATTCAATTGTGTAGCTCAAAACAATTACAAAACCAAATAAATAATGTAACTATCAAAAACCTCAATAAAATATTCATTGAATAAGCAAAAACATTGAGCCTAAAACAATACCAACGAAGGTACTACAACTCCTGTAAATCAAAGTCTAACAAAATCATACCATAATACTATACCTAAACTTAAATTAATCATCTCATGTTTATCCTTGAATTGACCCATGGCGTCTCAGCTCTCAAAACAAGGTAACCTGTAATATTGTAAGGGGTGAGCGATGAAACCCAACAAGTAGCAATCCTTCTTATCTAGCCGGATCAAGTACAATTTGCAAAAATACTTTTCAATCGAAAGGAATATTTGTTTCGATAAATTTCAATAATAAATATAATTTAAAACCTAAAACAAGTTATAACAAATCGAATTTACATTCAAAAAGGATTTCAATATACAATATATCTTTTAATCCACAACCTTAGTGACTAAGGTTATAGTAGCCTTGTTACATGACCTAAAAGTTCGATAAAATTAATAATCACGCGCCCTACTAAGGTATCTAATATGCACGCTCCCCGAAGGGCATTTAAAAGTTGTTCGTCTTAGTAGGTCCTAAATTAACTCCGGAAGTAAACGTAATCAATAACGAGTTCTATACATAGTCAGACTGAGAATTTCAAAAATGTTTCACAATCTCATCGATATTCAAAATTATAGTTATTTCACAGTTCAAAATAATATAATCTCATTTCACAGTTCAAAAATAAATACTTGATGAAGTTTGAAATAGAAGAACATAACATTTTAATTTAAATGAAAGTCTTAAACAAATTTTGAAATAGTACATTTAGGCATTCGAGTAATTACTAAAATATATATAAAAGTAAACGATAATTTAAAAACACTAAGTAGTTCGAAAAACCTTACCTTGCACTTTAGTCAATTAAAAGCTTATTGTCCGATCCCAATTATCAAACAATTCCCGTACAAAACCTTATTACCATAAAAATTTATTTCATTAATAATCATGCTACCAAGCACATACTGTTATTTTCTTTTCTTAAATTCATCCTATGTTTTATTACTGTTTAAATCATTTAACATTAAAATTTTAAAGTTGTTAGCACCAAATTTGTTTGATAATAGACAACACTATCCATCTACACTACTAAAGATATAAAACAAATTACTCATTGCAAAACTTTCCGGTTAAAAGAATAAGCATTAGTTCACACCTAATTAATGCAAACTTACACATACACACACATATATATAGTTACAGTTTTATTGGCTAAAACGGAAGTTAGGAAATTAGAATAATCTAAACTTTGCATAATTAACAAGTGATTAGCAACAACATAAATTGAGATGAAAACTAACCTTTTCTTCTTTTTTTTTTCTTTTTCCTTCTTCAAACTTTACGTTCTTTTCTCTGCCGCATCTCCCGTTCTGAGATATTCTTTTTTATATTTAAATACTTGTAATTCCTTTGCAGAATAGATAACTAAAAAAGAGTTATTTTTAGAATTAAAAATGTGTTACAGTCTAACTTACTTATTCTAGTAGGTTTAAGATATGTACTAATAATTACTAATTATTATTTGATTATCTAATTGTATATTTATTTTTGTTTTATTATTATATTATTATTATTTTTAAAAAATCCGGATATTACATTAATTCTACATTTTTCTAGATTATTATTTTTCTAGATTATTACTAATTATTATTTTTCTAGAATAAACATTGACTACAAATTACAAATTAACTTCTTGCACCCCTTTTAATTTGTATTTTGCACTTGATATATCAATTGGGTGTTGTGAATATAGTTTAACTACTTGATCGCGTTGTCGTCATTGTTGGTGTTAATCTGTTTCTAAAATTGATGCCCACAATTAACACAATGTTTCTTGTTGAATTGATGAAGTTTCAAATAGCCATTCAGTGATGAAAACTTGTCGAAATTTTTCCTTGGACAACTTCTATTATGTGCGTCGGAGAAGACTTTCCTTGGATTGCTATGTCTCCCAAGATCTGCATATTTTGGAAACTTTGAAAGTTGAGTTTCTACTCTTTTACCTTTTGTTTTGAAAACGTAACTCCACGGGTATCGAGATTCTTTATATCTTCAACTTTCAAACTTGAATTGGGTAAAATTTCTTCTCTTTGATTGGTTTTGGCTCATCAAGAGGCATTAGCTGCCCAACACCAAGTAAATCCTTAGTTAGCCCAGGTACAAAAAGAACATTATGGATGAATTTTTTGTTAACTCCTTTGGTGTTGACAGCTACAACAACTCCATGCCATTTGACAGATTTTTAACACTCCATTTCCAAGTTCAACTTGTGATGTACCTCCTTTCTTAAATTGTACAAACAACTTTCTATTCCCTGTCATATGACTGCTACAACCACTATCCAAATATCTATACCATATGCAATCTGAATCTTGATTTTCATTTAAAGATGCCAAATAATTTATCACCTTCATTTTCTACAAAATAATTTTCCTTCTCAGTTTTGTCCTCTTCTTTATACGAACAATATCTTTGGGAGTGATTAGCATTTTTGCATCTTGTGCATTTAAGTCTACAGTCTTGAGTACTATGGTTAGACTTTAGGGAGAAGACGTACCTTTTGAGATATGTATGTTATTTTTCTCACACCTTCCTCTTTGATTATAATTTCCATATTTCACTTGGTTGAAATTTCCTCTTCCAAATTGTTACTTTTGCTGAAAACTTCTCTTTCTATCTTCTTTATCTATTTCTCCTCCTTTTTCATCTGAAAGTGTGACCTTTGATTGAAATGCTTGCTCCACCTCTTCATTTGAAAACCTGTTCATTCTCAGCTCACGTGTCTCCAAAGAAGCCATTAGTTCATGAAAACTTAATTTCGATAAATCTTTTGATTCTTCAATAGCGGCAACCACATGATCCCATTTTGTGGGTAAACTTCTTAATATTGTTTCAACTATTTTCTAATCTTTAATTTCGTCCCCATAACTTCTAATTTGATTAATAATGGTAGTAACTTTATCAAAAAATTGTTTCATAGATTCACCATCTCTATCCATAAAGATTGAAGTTTAATAGAGATTACCTTGGTGGAACCTTGGAACTCCTTCTTAAGAACATCCCAAGCATTTTTTGATTTGGTACTGCCATAATACGGGGAAAATATATAGTTTTACTTGCCCCTTGTTGAATGAAGAGAAGTGGTTTTGCATCCTTCTTGTTTTCTTTGAATTCTTTCTGCTTAGCCGACATCCATGATGCATCGAATCATCCTGTTCATCATGGCCACCTTCTACAAGCTCCCGAAGTTCTTGAGAGATAAACAGAGTCTTCATTTGGGGACTCCAATAGTCATAGTTTTCTCCTTCAAAAACGGAAACAAGATTTTGAGAGTAGTTGAATAAGGATTGTGAAGTTGATATTTGTGTTGACATGGTGAATAAGAGCGAGACACAATGCTAAAGTTGGCTTTGATACCAAATTTGTTAGAATAGGAGGAGGAATTTATTTTGTAGAAGGATGAGGAGAATATGGGCAATTATATCTAGAACTTGAATAATTTACTTTGATTTCAATTTTTTGGCTTGTTACAAATGAGAGTACATGGCTTCTATTTGTACTAGTCCATAGATACATCTAGACACTTCATTAAATACTTCTAACGTCCTACTTGTTCCTAGAACCTTCTCAAGACTCTAGAACCATCCTTTAGATATTTTTACAAGAACATTTTAGTAACTTGAAATTCCTACTCATATGTCCAATACTTTAGAAACTTCTAGGACTCTTTCATTAGAATTTAATAATAATTTTTTCTTGAATAAACATTGACTACAAATTACAAATTAACTTCTAACAATTTATCCATTAGTGGTTTATAGGTCTACATTCAAATCTTCTGAATTATTTCAAGGTAAAGTTGTGAGTTTCAAAATTAGGCATTTTTGCTTGGAGATTACTATTTAATCATTCTATTCAACTGGTTGTATGTTACCATTAAGCACTCCCTTCTTTTTCAAAAGGAAAATGATATATATTGTGAATGTTTATGTCAACAATTTGATTGTCAGTTACGTGAATAAATATTAGTGATATTTTTTTGGAGAGATGTGTAATAAATGAGACCTAGAGCTGTTCCTGAGCACGGGCGGAAGGGTCGACCGCCCTGGGCCCTCAATCAGAAGGGCTCCAATTTATATATACATATATATATATATATATATATAGGATTTTAAACATTTGATTGGAGATTTTGGCTCTAGGAATATTAGAAGAAGTATATTTCAATGAATGTATTCTCATATATTTTGTTATAGTCGAACTTTTCATATATTTTGCTGTAGTGGAAGTTCTTATATATTTGCTGTAGTCGAACTATTATGTTTCAAGTTCCAAAAAGACACTTTTTTGGATACAACTTGTGCTTTTTATTTATTTATTTTTATATTTTTTTTGAGTGAAGACAATGTTTCAAAAATGGTATCGTTTTAATTTTTCGTCATGGGCCACCAAAATCTCAAGAACGACCCTGATGAGACCATCCTATAATTCCTACGCATGTATTGATTAGTTTCGTAATTGTAAGTCGACATAAATTTATTACAATACAATCACAACATCATGCTTCAATTTTGGCAAGCTTTTGATTTCAGCAGATCTTTCAATATCACCCGTGAGTACTCAATTCAATGGGGGACCATCCAAAAAGGTCCAGTCAAAGTTTCTCTGATCTGACACTCGATCAGATCCAAAAGAACTCCTGTCCTGTGGCACAAGTTGATATGGCATAAACTGCAGGTCCCCAGGTTCTCCTTTATTATGTGGATGACAACTTTACAAAAGCTTCAAACCCTTGATCGCATTGTAAAATATATTCTCATACTATGGATCCTAGATGTTGTCTTTGCACTCTTTACAATGAAAATCATGCTCATCTTTTCTTTGAATGTGAGTATTCTGGTTGCATCCTTTTGTCTTCTCTCAATTATGGAGGTTGAGCTAATGTGCCTACCAACTGACATGCTTTGCTTATTTGGGCTATTAGTAATTCTGCAAAAGGAATTCACAAGCTTATTTTGAAATTACTTATTGCAATGACAATTTACTCTATTTGGGCTTAGCGTAATTCCAGACTTCACTTCAACCCAAGGCTACCATCTGAGATCCTCTCCTCTATTATTCTTAATAGAGTCAAATGCAGATTAGGTTCTTTTGTTAAATTTTAAAAAGCTAAGCTTGTTTGGGATGTATAGTCTAATGATCTTGATTTTTAGTTGGCATCTTATGAGCTGCATATAAGACTCCCACTATTTTGATGTGAGGTGTGCCCCTTTGCTATTGTAAATATTTTCCTTTTAATATAGTCTAAATTTAGCAAAAAAAGAAAAGAAAAAAAAATGACTCTTTTCAAAATTAGAGATGCATTTCTAAGATGACTTTTAAAGAGAATTTTATGTACTTAAATGTATCTTTGATATTGTTAGATAAGGGTTTAGTAGTGGTGGCTTGACGGTAAAAGTGATAGTAATAAAGGACAGTTCTTCATTCTAGTTTTTGTAAAAATTTAAAATATAGAATAAATATTTTAATATAATGATTATACCACGTCATCATATACTCGTATAAAAACAGAGTGAGAAATATAATGTCAGTGCGTAATATATGTAGATGTGACAAATTCTTCTTTAAAGTTTTTTAATTTTAATGACACAAATTTTTTATGAAAGTTCGATAGTTTGTTAAAAGGTAAAATCTATTTTGGTGTTTACAATTATATTTTTTCAGAATCTTGAATTCCAAGTTTTAACAATAGAGACAGATTCATTTGTGATAAGTATTCATATCAATTCTGAAAAAGCCCAGCCCAACCAGTCCAGTGCCAAAGATTGAATGTTGCTAGATTGAATCATCGACCAAAATGACATTTGGGAAATGCCCTTTAATGGAACTTTAGCTGATCATGGCAAAAAAACCACTGGATTCGTTTGGTGGGCCGGGAATGCCTGATTTATCATGTTCGAGTTATAATATATATCACGAGGGATGCGGAAATGGGTCGAGTAATCTGTTCTTTTATCCAATAAAAAGTTTTTCTAGTTTGTCTTTTTTTAATTATTGAAAAGCTAGGACTTTGAGGTTTTTATAGATCTAATTATTGAATTACATCCAATAAAATGGAAGAATTATTACTCTACAAAATAATAGATAGAATATAAATATTACTTTCTGACATGTTTTCAAATTACTATCTAAAATTCAAAGTATATATATCACTAATATTTACGTCCTGCTGTAGTTTTAGAGAAATTTTTTCCTGCAGGGAACAGCAGAAGTTGTCTTTTCACGACGACTAGATCGATGCATTAATTATAGCAATCAAGAGGTACAACAATGTTAAGCTTGATGGGGGTGCTAATGAATATCGAGATTGTGGGAACAAATACAGTGTCTCCTGCTGCAAACAGTTTTGTAAACTTGAATGAAGTTCCAAGAATGTATGCACTGTGATCATTTCAATGTCTCAAGATGCATGTCTAGTTGCTTTTGAATCGCAATAAAAAGGTTTTGGTTATATGGTTGCATAATCATGCTGTGTTTTGGTTTGATTGAGAGTGTAAACGAGATCGATATTAATTCTTGCATGCATCACAAAAGGTTTGTATAAACAAATTGAAATTCACAGATTAAGCTAGCTGCTGGTTTGGCAACACCCTTTTGATTGTCTGGTGACTCTGATTTGAGAGCTGGTCTTTTCTTCCCCTTTTAACTTACTTGGCACTATTAGATTTTATAATTGGATCTAGTTGATGCCTTTCTCAGAAGTGCAATTAAGGCCTAAAAGACAAATTTTGAGGAATATGTTATATACTGTATCACTGCATCACCTTGCTAGGTTGACCTTGAGTGTGAATTCCTAAGAAGCATGGATACCGTGCGTCTTACGAGGAGATATAAAGATTCACCAAATCTCAAAATATGGGGTTTCGGGAACAGGTGGATTTAACATAAATTTTATTATTAAGTATTTATTGTGTCTATACTAGTTATATATGATAACTATAAAAGAAAAATAAAAAAATATTCTACAAACAATATAACTTTAATGTTGTGAAGTCGTAAAAATAACAAAAATAATCATAGATAATTCAATGCATTCATACATTTATGGTTTAAAGGAGGAGAGCATATCTAAGAGTCACAAAATTGGAGTGTACGGGGATATGACAGTTTGTCGGGTAACGAAGAATCCCTGCTTCCTAGGTGAATTCTTTTAGAGTATCTGCTATGGTTTGCTGAAAATCTGTATAGATTCAAAAATATTTTATTTTTGTAGGATCACAAATGCTAATTCTTAACTTAGAAGTTTTAAATCTGTATACTTAAAATTTGTGGTTTCCATATAATTTTTTGTGTATATTGTTGATTTTCATATTGGAAAGCATCCCCATATATATATATATATATACCAAGGAAAATCATCTCTTCTGTGACGGTTCCATTGTTTAGTATTGATGCATTTTGTTCCAAACCCAAAGTAGATGATTTTGTTGAGAGTTTGGGCTAGAATTGATCAAACTGAAGGTGAAGCAATGAATTTCCGTGGACTGGGGCATGAGCATTTATTATTTGGTATTTGATAGGAACCCTTGCAGTGACACTGGTAGTGTATTATTGCCCATCTCTTCTCTTAATTTCCTCTGTGTCCTGGGCCCTAGAAAGTGTAGCAAAGTTTGACTAGAGAGAGGGGCATGCATGAAGATATCTCAACTGGGGCCTGGGGGTGGGTGTATTCATCATCTGTTGGATGTAACTAATCAACAGTTTCCATGTAGATTTATTTTTTTTTTGAGAGGGGAGGGGGGGGGGGGGCTTTCTTCAACTAATTATTCTTGCTTAAAATATGGAGTTTCGGGTGCGGTGAGTTCAACATATATTTTATTATTAAATATTTAAATATATATTGTGTCTATACTAGTTATATACGATAACTACAAGAGAAAACAAAAAAACATCCTACAAATTTTGAAGTCGTAAAAATAACAAAAAATAATTCAATACATACATACATTTATGGTTTAAAGGAGGAGAGCATCCCTAAGAGTCACATAATCGGAGTGTACGGGGATATGACAGTTCATTGAGGGTAACGAAGAATCCCTGCTTCATAGGTGTATTTTTTCAGAGTTTCTGCTATGCTATGGTTTGCTGAATATATGTATAGATTCAAAAATATTTTATTTTTGTCGGATCACAAATGCAAATTCTTAACTTATAAGTTTTAAATCTCTATACTTAAAATTTGTGGTTTCCATATAATTATTTGCATATATTGTTGATTTTCATATTGGAAAGCATCCCCATATATATATATATATATATATATATATATATATATATATATATATATACCAAGGCAAATAAATCATCTCTTCTGTGACGGTTCCATTGTTTAGTATTGATGCATTTTGTTCCAAACCCAAAGTAGATGATTTGACTGAGATTTTGGGCAAGAACTGAGCAAACTGAAGGTGAAGGAAGCAATGAATTTCCGTGGACAGGGGCATGAGCAATTATTATTTGGTATTTGATACGAACCCTTGCAGTGACACTGGTAGTGTATTATTGCCCATCTCTTCTCTTAATTTCCTCCATATGTCCTGGGCCCTAGAAAGTGTAGCAAAGTTTGACTACAGAAAGGGGCATGCATGAAGATATCTCAACTGGGGCCTGGGGGTGGGTGTATTCATCATCTGTTGGATGTAACTAATCAACAGTTTCCATGTAGATTTGGGGGGGCTTTCTTCAACACATTCTTGCTTAAAATGTTTTTGACAAACGGTAGGTAAAGCTGTAAAGTTTGTAAAGAATTTTATAAAGCTTACAAACTCAAGAACAAGCAGGTTTAATCGTAGGCTCACATTATCAAACTGCACTGGTAAATTGTGTAAAGAATATTTATTGGATCACTCCACGATTAACAGTACTAGACTACAAAAGAAAACTGTAAAAAACATGTGTTGAAGAAATAATAATAGCAAAAATTGTGTTGTCGGATGGTGATATGGGTGGGTTTAAGTAGGGAGGTCTCTCTCACTTCTTCATGATAAAAGAATAATTCTACACACACAAATGCATATATTAAAATTTTAATACCAAAAATATAATTCATGATACAATGTAAATAGTCTTGAGTAAACAAAAAAGTTATATACTAATACTATATGGGAATTTAAGATATATATAGTAATTAATTCTTATACTTTAGTTAATAGTGTTAGTATATAAAATATTATGGTATTAAGTATAGTACATTGTAGTTATAATATTTTTAACTCTTATCTTAAGAAAGCTGCGGAAGTTTTCCCTCCATGAATTTAGAATCGGGGGATTCTCGAACCTATAGAAGAATCGAAGACTTACAAATACGAGTGTAAGGAAACAAGTGCGGAAATACGACGTTTGCTAAATCTTAAAAAATGGGAATTCGGGTTCGAGAGATTTTGTACATATTTTATTGTTAAATATGTACATATTTATGTGTAGAATTCTATTTATGATATAACATTTTACAAAATAGATAATACTAGAGAAAATCAACAAACATACAACTAGGATTGAAAACGAGACCTTGACGAGCTCGAACTCACGAAAAAAGTTGCACGAGTCAAGTTATTGAACGAACCAGATGTAGTGTTCGAGCTCGGCTCGTTGAATAAACAAGTTGTTCGCGAGCTTTGCTTAATCGTATCGAGCTCGAGTTTCTTTGTTAGCAATAAAAAATTATTACTTGAATTATTATCATTATATAATAAAAATATTAAAAATTATTTTTATTAAAATTATAATAAACATTATTAAACGAGTCGAGTTTATGTAAGTCAAGTCTTAATGAGTTGAGGCGATCAAGGTATAACCCGAGCTCAACTCGTTTATGTTCATGAATAAAAATACTTGTTCGACCTCGACTCGTTAAACAAACTCGAGTCATGTCGAGTCTTGTTTGTGAGCAGCTAGCTCGGTTCGTTTACAACCCTACATTCAAGTTGATCCAACAAACAACACATGTTTCTATAAACATGAAGTCATAAACAATAACAAAAATAACCATAGATAATTCACAATACAAAAATGATAAAGGAGGAATCCAAAATAATCCCCAAGAATTGGAGTTCCAGTGCATGGATATGGGGATAATGAAGTCCCTGATTCCTAGCTTCTAAGCTTGTAAAAGTTAGGTCATTGGAATTATATCAAGTTTAAAATTATTTAGGATTCTTAATTAGTTAACTACCAATTATTTACTTGATCTAACTGGAGTTACTAATGTATGGTTGCTCTCCTCAGATTTAGATTTTATTTTTCTATTTCCGATGAAAAAAATGAACTTTTCACTTTTTTATTTATGAAAAATGATATGTATTGCGAAAGTTTACGTCGACTCTTTAATTGTCAGTTATGTAGATAACTATTGGTGGTAACCTTTTTGGAGAGATGTGTAATAAATGGAACCTTCCTATAATTCCTACCAATTCTATATATTGATAAGCTTCACAAATGTCATTCAACATAAAATATTTGCAATACATATCAAGACTCTTTATTTATTATCAAAGGATGGTTGGTCCACTACAGCATAGTTAGGTTTGGTAGTAGTAACAAACCGTGTAAAATTTTGAAAGTGATTTTGCATCAGTCCAATCCATCCCTATAAATGCTTCATTGAAGTTTCAGAACACAATAGAGCTTAGCGACTGAATGGAAATAGCAATGGAACAAGTTGTGTTTCCTTGTGCATTCACTATTTTGCTTCTCTTTCCATTTGGCCTGCTTATACGCATCTTAAGCGATCATTTCCTGAAGGTTAAAATTCTTCGAGTAAAGCTCCAAAAGCAAGGAATTGGTGGCCCAAAGCCCACTAGTATTATTTTAGGAAACATTCCAGAAATAAAGAAGATCAAGCCAGAGATACCAGGCAATAACTCGAATGAGGCCCCGTCAGTTGTCGAATGTTCTTCCATTGCTTTTCCACACATCAAGCAATGGGTCAAGCAATATGGTATTTATATATTATGCATTTTGTTAAATACATATGTTTAATATTCTACATGCAAGATACACAGATGAAAGATGATGATATAGGTTTCAGTAGTTTTGTATTTTCCCTCCCTTTTGATTTTGCAAAAATGGATGTGCTCACTAATTTATTCACCAGGCAAAACTTTCACGTTTGCACTTGGGCGGGTACAGATTTTGTATGTCGCAGATCCCGAGTTGGTGAGAGAATTTAATCTTTGCAAGTCACTGGACTTGGGTAAGCCTGCTTATTTGCAGAAGGATCGTGGACCTCTATTAGGAAAGGGTCTTATTACAGCAAATCGTGAACTGTGGTCTCACGAAAGAAAAACGATTGCTCCTACTCTCTATATGGACAAAGTTAAGGTATACATTTTGTACACTATGTAAAAGGGTATTTCAATTCAAGAGAAAGTACTGTTTCCTTTCCTTTCATTTGTATTTATAATAGTGTAATAACTGATTGGCAGAATATGATGGAGTTAGTGCTCGAGTCCGGGATCTCACTAGTAAAATCATGGGCGAGGATGGTTAAAAGTGAAGGCGGGACTGCAGACATTAGAGTGGACGAATATGTTAGGAAATTTTCATGTCATATATTCTCTAGCATCATGTTTGGGAGCAACTGTCCTCCAGAAGTAGGCTTATTTCAGAAATGTAGGGCTCTTCTCAAGGCATCTGGATCACCAACCATACTCGATGGGCGTCCGTTTTATAGGTCAGGTACCCCTTACCTTACTTTTTCTTTTAATCTTTTCTTGAAATTCAACAGTTATAGGTCAAAGTACTTGACCTTTACAATCATTTCTCAACTCTTAATTCTTCATCATTATCATGCTTTCTTATTTAGATAAAAGATTAGTAACCAATCCTTGTAGGCCTTGTATTTAATTGAAACATGTAAATATCTACATTTTAAATTGGATGGCTATATATTAACCTTCTGACATCATGTTAAGGCATATGATCAAATCATTAACATAATTTTCATAAGAAATGTTTAGGGTATTGGACTCATTTACCATTTTCCATTTCCACGTCACTCTTTCGAATTTCAGATTCCTTCCCAACAAGAAAAATAGAGAACAATGGAGACTTGAAAAAGAGATATACTCTATCATCATGGACACAGCAAAGAAAAGTAATAGAGTTTCAGGTGAAAATTTGATACAAATCCTTATGGTGGGGGCCAATAAAGGAAACATTGGGTCGTCCACACCAGAACAATTTGTAGTAGATAACTGCAAGGATCTTTACCTTGCTGCTTTCGAGGTCACCGGCATTGCTGCAATATGGGGTCTAATGCTATTGGCTGCACACCCTGAATGGCAGGCTCTTGCTCGTGCTGAGATACTAGAAGTTTGTGGCAATAAAACGCCAGATGCTGAAATGCTTGGCAAGATGAAAGTGGTATGTTCGCTACTTGTAGTAGTTTTATCTAGTTTTCTTTACTAGTCCTTTTGGATTAATGGTTACTTTAACAAAAATTTGGTGCAGTTGAAGATGGTAATTCAAGAAATGCTGCGTCTTTATCCAGGAGCGGTATTTATTTCCCGGGAAGCTTTACAAGATGTGAAGATTGGGAAGCTCATTGTTCCTAAAGGTGTCAACATTTTCCTATGGGTGCTGGATTTGCATAGAGACCCTCAGCTCTGGGGTCCTGATGCTGACAAGTTCAATCCTGAGAGGTTCGCTAACGGGATATCTGGTGCATGCAAAACTCAAGGAGCTTATGTACCATTTGGAGTTGGGGCACGTATATGTCCTGGCCAGAGCTTAGCCATGTTGGAGCTGAGGGTCTTGTTTGCTCTCATCTTAGCCAATTTCTCTTTCACCCTCTCGCCTAACTATCGTCACTTTCCACATTATGGTTTGCTCTTAGAGCCTAAACATGGAGTGAATCTCCTTGTTCGCAAGATATGATCTTGTGAGCAAATAATATGATGGCCCTTGTGGAGGCTGGTATGTATTCTAGAAGTCTGTTGCTGCTTTGAGACTGCTTAGCTTATTTCTTGTTAGCTAGGGAATATATGTGGTCAAGATTGCCCTTGTGGAGGCTGGTATTGTTAAACCATTATAATGAATAAAATGTGCAAGCAGATTTCTGTTAATGAGTAAAATGGGGAGGCTGGTCTAAAGTTAACTTCTTATTTAGTTATTGAGGCATAAGGTTCAAAATTGAAGTTCATATGATCTCATGCACTCGTACAGCAGCAAGTTGTAATCTTATTCTGGACCTCATCCCGTGTAATAGAATCAAAGTTGTTTAGGAAAGTGGTTTTAATGTCATAGTGAAGGAATAGAAATATATATAGCAATGGAACAACTTCTGCATCATTCTGCATTTACTATTTTACTTTTCTTTGTCTAGAGTAGCTAGGAATTGATGACCCCAAGCGTAGTATAATTTTAGGAAACCTCCCTGATATACATACAGAAGGTTAAGTCGATGAAACCATTGTTAGATGCCTCAACCTATAATTCGAATGAGCCCGTGTCACTCGACTGTTCTTCCATCCTTTTAACACATTTCAAGCAGTGGACCAAGAAATATGCTTGGTATTTATATATATATAACCAATTCATGACAACCGGTTGCCAGATCACTATTCATGACAACCAACTTGTCAGCCGTAGATCAATTTAATAAAAGGCTAAAATTGAAACAATTTAATACCCGGCCGCTACATGTAGTACCGGATTCTAATTTAATAAATGGGTCCCAACTGGGCAAACAAATAATATATAGGTCCCACTTTGAATCTTTTATATATAAAAAAAAAAAAGAAACCGCTATACCGTGTAGCATCTTTGTCCCATTATTAAGTTCCTTCCATTGTCCTCCCATCCATTATTGTCCCATTATTATTATTGTCCCATTATAGTCACTTGCTAGAAAAAAAGAAAATCGCTACACCATGTAGCGGCTTAGTGTCTTCCTTCCATTGTCCTATTATCAAGTCACTTGTTAGAAAAAAAGGTTTCTTTTTAAAAAAATATTCCGACTTTAATAATAATAATAATAAAAAAATTATTATTATTATTATTCTTATTTAAATATTAAAATTCTTATTATTATTATTATTATTATTATTATTATTATTATTATTATTGGGATCTCTTATTATTATTATTATTATTATTATTATTATTATTATGATTGTCATTGTTATTGTGGTGATTATTGTTAGTATTGTTGTTGTTTTTGTTGTTGTTAATATTATTATTATTATTATTATTAAAGTCGGAATATTTTTTTTAAAAAAAACCTTTTTTTAACAACAAGTGACTTAATAATAATTGGACAATGGAAGGAAGACACTAAGCCGATTCCCTTTTTTTCTAACAAGTGACTACTTAATAATGGGACAATAATAATAATAATAATAATAATAATAATAATAATAATAATAACGGGACAATAATGGATGGGAGGAGAATGGAAGGAACTTAATAATGGGACAAAGCATCTACATGGCGTAGTGGTTTTCTTTTTTTAATATAAAAGATTACAAAGTGGGACCCATATGTTATTTGTTGACCAGCTAGGACTCATTTATTAAATTAGAAGCCTAGTACTATATGTAGCGGTCGGTCGGTTATTAAATCGTTCCAATCTCAGCTTTTTATTAACTTGATCTAAGGCTAACAAGTTGATTGTCATGAATAGTAATCTGATAACCGGTTGTCATGAATTGGTTCTCATATATATATATATATATATATATATATATATATATATATATATATATATATATATATATATATATATATACATCCTGCTGTTTATGTATGTTTAATATTGTACATACAAAGCTATATTGATGCTAGAGACTTCAGTGGTTATATTTAATCAACCTTCTTTCAATTTCAGATCTTGAGGAGATTCTCTCATGAAATTATTGTAGTCGTGTTTCTTGTGCTCTTGAATAGGATAATTTTCTCATTAAAATAAAGAATACTACTGCCATGGCCCATGATCAAGATGTGGTTGAACATGTCACCAGTTTCATGTCCTAATGGAAACTGTATCTCAAATGTATCTTTGATATTGTTAGGCAAGGAATTAGTAGTGGCGGCTTGACGGTAAAAGTGATCGTAATAAAGGACCGTTTTTTCTTCATTCTAATTAATTTCTGTAAAAATTTAAAATATAGAATAAATATTTTGATATAATGATTATACCACGTCTAATATACTCGTATAAAAACAGAGTGAGAAATATAATGTGAATGCGTAATATAATTAAAAATATAGAATAAATATTTTGATATAATGATTATACCACGTCTCATATACTCGTCTAAAAACAGAGAGAAATATTTTGGTTTATTGCTTTTGAATCGCAAAAAAAAGGTTTTGGTTATATGGTTGCATAATCATGTATTTTGGTTTGATTGAGAGTGTAAACGAGATCGATATTAATTCTTGCATGCATGCATCACCAAAGGTTTGTATATATAAACAAATTGAAATTAAAGTTTCCTTTGACATGCATGCATGATAGTGAACTAGTTTTACACTACTGCATCTAGAAAAATAATGTTACTATCACATAAATAATCTCACATAATGCTCACATACACACACATACATATTACGGGCCCTACATGTCAGACGAGGACTCACAGTATGCATATATGTGCATGTGAACATTATGTCAGATTTTTTATGTGATAGTAGCATTGTTGCATCCAGAAAGCTATCTATCCCACATATTTACAGATAAATAATGATACTATCACATAATAAAGCTCACATACTACAGGGTGGTACTCATTGATTTGTTGTTGCCATGGCCCACTTAACTTAACAACAAATCAATGAGTGACACCTATGCAATATATGAACTTTATGTGAACATTATTATGTGATTGTAGCATTACTCTTCACAGATTAAGCTAGCTATTGAATTTGATTGTCTGGTGACTAGCTCTGATTTGTCATTTGAGAGTAGCTGGTCTTTTCTGTCCCTTTTAACTTACTCGGCAGGCACTATTAGATGTTATAATTGATGCCTTTCTCAGAAATGCTATTAAGGCCTAAAAGACAAATTTTGAGAGATCTGTTATTACTTGGAATACTGTAATCACTGCATCACTTCGTTTCACCATGTATTTGTTTAGTGAGGCTTGCTAGGTTGACCGTGAGTGTGAATTCCTAGAAGCACGGATACGGGTCACCAAATCTCAAAATATGGGGTTTCGGGTGCGGGTGGATTCAATATATATTTTATTATTAAATATTTATTATGTCTATACTAGTTATATATCATAATTACAAGAGAAAAACAAAAAAACATCTTACAAACAATATAATTTTAATGTTTTGAAGTCGTAAAAATACCAAAAATAATTCAATACGTACATACATTTAGCACATCCCTAAGAGTCACATAATCAGAGTGTACGGGATATGACAGTTTGTTGGGGTAACTTAGAATCCCTGCTTCTTAGGTGAATTCTTTTTTTTTCAGAATATCTATTATGGTTTGCTGAATATCTTTGTATAGATTCAAAAATATTTTATTTTTGTCGGATCACAAATGCTAATTCTTAACTTAGAAGTTTTAAATCTCTATACTTAAAATTTCTGGTTTTCATATAATTATTTGCGTATATTGTTGATTTTCATATTGGAAAGCATCCCCATATATGTTTGTGTATATATATATATATATATACCAAGGCAAATAAATCATCCCTTCTGTGACGGTTCCATTGTTTAGTATTGATGCATTTTGTTCCAAACCCAAAGTAGATGATTTGATTGAGATTTTGGGCAAGAACTGACCAAACTGAAGGTGAAGCAATGAATTTCCGTGGACAGGGGCAGGAGCATTTATTATTTATGGGAACCCTTGCAGTGACACTGGTAGTGTATTATTGCCCATCTCTTCTCTTAATTTCCTCCATATGTCCTGGGCCCTAGAAAGTGTAGCAAAGTTTGACTACAGAAAGGGGCATGCATGAAGATATCTCAACTGGGGCCTGGGGGTGGGTGTATTCATCATCTGTTGGATGTAACTAATCAACAGTTTCCGTGTAGATTTGGGGTTGGGGGGGGGGGGGGGCAAAAGAAAAGTATATTATAAAGCTTAATTACATGCCTAGAGAAATAAAGAGCTTTAATTTCAACAATTTACCACACAATATTTCCTTGCTTGCCACATTAATTTCAATCATCACCTGTAAGTGGTAAGTAATTCTTTTATTTGGTTGGGTTGCAAATTGAGCAATTAAGGCAAGTGTAAATTCCCGCTCAGGCTTCTAGTAGTGTAATAAGAGACGATCGAAATTCTCCAAAGATCTTAATCCAACTACAAACTGATTAGAGTACATGTATGTTGGTACGTACGGTACGTGTGTAGGTATTTCCTTGAGACTAGCTTGTAACTATATATTTTGATTTCTGTAGTATGTCCTTTTAGGGATATGATGTTAGTACGTACGTAATATATCATTGGCCATGCATGCATGCATGTATATCTGGAAACTACTCCCTCCATCCCATAATAACTGTCGTTTTAGCTTCATGCACATGGATTAAGAAAGTCATTTAATGCTATCATTTATTAATTAAAATTTGTGTAAAATTTCATCACTACCCTTTATGAAAAGTTGAAAATTATTAATACAAGGGAGAGAATTTCTTGGGACAATGAGAGAAAGTAGGGGTGATATAAGAAAGTAAAGAATTTATTCTCTTAAAAAGTTATAAACGACAAATAAATTGGGAAAACAAATTTCTTCTAAAACGACAGTTATTATGGGATGGAGGGAGTAACAACTAATTCATGTATAAATATCATGCATGTGTGTATTAATGTTATATTTTTGTTGAGAGATTGATATTCTAATTCTTTTCCTTTTCTAAGTTTTCTAGCTGTCGGTGAAAATAAAAATTTAGTAAATTAATGTGTATATATATACTCAGACTTTTATTCATTGTCAATACGACCACATTCAAACCAAACGGTAATTAAGGGTCAAAGATGATTGTATATTCTAATGCACGACAATTAATATTTGTGTAGACGCAAAATATATTATTACTACATACTCCAGTAGTACTACCTAATTATGTGATTGCTACTTTCTTTGTTACAGTACTAAGTGTATTTGGTCTTTTATTTTCACCTGATTAGTAACTTTCTCTTGTTAAGAGAATAGTCAACCACTAAAAAACCTAATTATGAATGGTCAAACGAGGTTTAACCGGATCAGCATTGTATGGCCAAGCTTAAAGTTTTATGCTTAATTAATGTTGTAAAATTATCATTCAATGAGCTAGATAAGAGCCTCTCTAACAGCCCCTTCAACCACTTTGGAATACTCAAATACGTGAGCCACATCAGAAAAATCCTCACCAACAGTCTTTTCAACCTTAGTCATCAAATCTGCAACTTCCTTCTCATTTTTCAAATCTACAAGTAAAGGCTAAAAACATTTATTACGCTTGATGGGTTTGATGTACATCTCATTGAATTGAAGACACTAATGAGGCACAAAATATGAAAGTAGCAAATAATACTTTTCAAATTGCCACGTAAGTCAACAAACTTCAATTTGAAGAATTTTTTTTGCTACTACTCTTGAAGATGCTCTAACTATATATTTTCCTAATCCAGTCATAATGTAGATGGTTTAGCATATAAATAGATGACTCTCCACATAATTTTCAGGATCATATATATATGTGGATTAGTTATCTCCATCCTCCTTGTATATAACTTTCTCGTCTTACATTTCTTCATTGTCCTTAATTCGACACTACATATAATCTTACTGGAATTCTCCGATCAACCGCTTAACAAAAAAAAAAGAAAAAGTAATTGAAAGTGTAGATGACATTTCACCAGATCATTTTGTTCCAAGTTATGACGTAATTTTCAAATCAACTTCTAACAAAAAAGCAAGCAATTGAAAATGTAGAAGACATTTCACCACATGTAGATGACATTTCACCATAAGCGAATACAAGATAACAAATGGCAACAACATGTCGCACATTATTTATGGGAGTAAAGTTTCAACCCTGAATTATATATAGTACAAATCTTGGCCTATTTCACTAAGAATTTTTATAATCAATATTCATTGCAACTATGGAAGAACAAAAGAGATATGGAGAGCCTATGCATGCCAGAAAAATCAGTGCCATCACTTTCCATTACCAATTTAAGGAGACTAGATTTTGAGCTGTTTATAACAAGTCTACGACTGCCTTGTTTTTGTCAACTTGTCCCAACCAGAAAAGATCACCCTCAACACAGAATATAACACCGCTTGTATGCACGACAGTATAAAGTTCCAGCAGGATGAGGGCCAGTACCATGGATATAGCAATCGGAAAAAGAGACTGATAAGATGCCGGGGATACTGTCCAACCTGGACGACAGCATCAAAATTTTGTGTTACGAGAGAATCCATGGGGAAAAAAATAGGACACATAATCCTAATATTATGAACTCGCTGATATGAGAATTTACCGCACTTGAAATACACCTTGCAACTCTCTTTCCAGTATAAATTATGGCCGAAACTGTAGAGAAAAATACTCACAGGGAAGAGAAAATCTAATGCAACCCATGCCGCATGACGAACAGCTCTTGTTGGATACATTGGACCACCAGGAGTAGTGAAGCTATACAAGCAAGTCTTTAGTCTGGTACTACTAGCCATTCGCAATTCCATACCTGTAGAGAGATTAGTTATATTCTTCAATTGTTAATTCATCTTTACCCTAATCATGTTTATGTAATCGTGGCCTAAGCATATTATATCGAACGAAAACAAAATCCTCAATTCTAAGCCGTGATTAGTAGTACCTTGGAGAACTTTAATGTGGGAAAGGTAATGTAGCAGAACTGGTTCCACCTTCAACTTTAGGAGCTGAAAAATCACAAAAATATAAAACAATAAGAGATGCCTTCTTGCCTATAATTAATAAATAGGATTCACTTCTTAAAGACAGTACTTTCAGTACTTACTTGATCAGTTAGTTCAATCACAAAAATATCTGCAGGACCACCAATCAAGAAAGCATTTGGAAAATCTGGAAATTGCTTTAAGAAGCTTTCAAGCTTGTCAACTGTAAAAAATAATTTTTTTATTTTTTTTAAAAAAAATTATGATCAAGAACAGAAGAAGCTAACCAATAAAGCTGCACCATTAACAAGGCCTACCTAAGTTGTACTGAAATATGAACCTTGAGAGGAGAAGAAAGAGATCTCGCTGTGCCTGAAAAATAATGAGGAATGAAATTAATGTTCAAATATTTGCAGCAACTTTGTTCTCTAAAAAGTGACTTCAGATTGGAAATGTTTAGCACGTGCAGATGATCAATATGCCTGACCTGTACAGGAATTTTCTTCAATCGTTCAGGCACTAAAGCAACTTCCTCAAGAAGATACTGAAATGGATCCAAAGGAAATGAGTAAAATAAAGAATCTTTCAAGAACTTGTAAAATATGAACATTAGACACAAGCATATTTCACAGAAAGGCCTCTAACCTGAAAGAGACTATGGAAGCGCCTGGTGTTCGTTTGGATGTCAATCCTGCAGATAAGCAGACAAATAAATTAAAAGGAAATACTTTTATTCCTTCCACTCCTACCGAGGATAAGAAGTCAAGAAGCCTCTATAAAGAACAAGGAAGTAAAGATAGATATTGCAAATGAGGAAAGGCAAGAAGCAACAGAAAACTCAGAGGGTAAAAACTAGAAGACAAACAATTCTTGGACACCTATTCAGAGCCGCAGAATCAAGTGTTTATGGAAGGGACATGGGTCATCTAGTATTCCAAATTATTCCAACTACAGTGAATTTAATGGTTCACAATCCATTATACTCTTAGCTACAATGTTGACATCTAGAAGCCGAGATATTCGAAAACCAAATTGCAGAAAAATAAACCTCTAAATGTAGGGAGCTGCAAGCTCAGAACCCTTCTGACTACTGAGGGCAAGATATTCTGTACATTAATCGTTCCCCTCTGACCTCCCCCTTCTTTCACTTTCCCATTGCAGGGCAAGAGCTGAAGCAAGAAGCAGAAGCATAGCTGACATGATTTGTCATGACTGGAAAAAAGCAGAATCTTAGTCACATATTCTAACTCTCTCAGAAATGCAACCCGCATTTGGTTTCAAGTTGGCCAGAATAACTGAAACAAGCTAGGTCTGAGAAAGTACAGAACTCACATATATTTAAAACTAAAATTTCGGCAAAAACGTACACAATAGCAATCCAAGAAACCGTGATATCAGGCATGAGAAGCAGAACCAACCCCCACAATTCATTAGAACCAATATCTACAAATAGGATAGAATGTTCTCTTGCTTTCAAGATGCCAAACATATTTTAATATGAAAATTAATTTGTGGGGACACATAAAAAAGGGAAAATCCACCTATTCCAATGACTTGGGTGTACCAGGAAAGGAAATTGGAGACCTTCCAGCTTGAGATACACAACTATGAAGGGTTATTAAAAATTAAAAAAAAAGAAGGTAAACATGATAATTAATTTCTTGCCATGACTCCTAAATGACCTACTATGTCAGTAGCCAATCAATAATTCATAAGATATGTAATATCACAAGTCCTTACCAGAATACATTTGTAGCACCTTGAACAAGGGCCGAGGAGTAACGGAGGAGGATGTCAGTATTATCAATTTGAACTTCAAATAACTGCAACATATTTACAAATATCTTCAGTTTTTTTACGAGATCACTTTATATTGAAGTATGGAAGAAAATGAGTTATATGTTGATTCACCTATTGACATATAAACAAGTTCACTATCAAATTTCGTAAAATAATAAATACATGACCAGCTGACTGCTATGATAATTGCATGCTGAAGATCCAATCACTTCGAAAATGAGTTATATGTTGATTCACCCATTGACATATAAAAAAGTTCACTCTCTACAATTTCGTAAAATAATAAATACATGACCAGCTGACTGCTATGATAATTGCCTGCTTGAAGATCCAATCACTTTCAATTCCCAAACAACATATCTATACCTTATAATTAGTGGCGAAGCCATGATTTTTATCCAGTGGGGTCAAAATTTTGTGATGCTATAAATAATTTGGCGGGAGTTCAAAGGCATAGTCCCCGAGCCATTTTTTAAAGATAATTTTGTGCTTTTTAACCAGTTGCATGTGTAAAACATGTATTTTGCTACAATATTGTTAATATAACAAGTAATAACATTATATATATATATATATACACACCCCTTATTGACCCCTAATACGTCTTTCTAATTACAAATTTGTTAATAAATATTTAAATTTCTTATGTTATAAAAATAATAAAAATTAGATTATTATTTATTTTAAAAATATTAGAGGAAGATGCATACATCAAGGAGTAGAAGTAATATGGAATTGAGAAAGTTATAAAAAATTCAATTTGACCCCGTATATTAAAAATTTTATAAAATTTCAGTTGAGTCAATTTATTCATTACACTTAAATTTCTTCTAAATTTATCATATATTATAAAATAAAAAATTTTCCCAGTGGGGTCAATTGACCCCACACCTTCTAAGGTGGCTTCGCCCCTGCTTATAATTCATCCATTCCAAATGCATCATAATGAAGATTGTGCTATCAATTACTAATGCTTTTTGTTAATGATAAAATAGATGTATTGAATAGTTGTTATAATTACAAAGAGTACTAAAGCTACTTAATTGCTTGCTACTCAAGTATCGTTCTTTCTCCTCGTATTATTCAGCGGTTTGTTTCCACACAAACTAAGGTCTATTAATAGGATCCAGTGCAGATTTATGCATCTGAAAGGTAGAATGGAGTGCTAGCAACAGTTCCATGGCTGGTGGTCATTTTGGATGAACCACATGGCAGGTGCAGATGTCAAATTGACATGGGACACCAAGAAAAGTAGCTGATTGTTATACATGTCTTCACCTTATAGTTGCTAAATTAATGCTACAATGGTTTGAAAATGGAGGGCTATCTTGTTAGTTCTAGTTGCTTAGTTATAGGGCAACCTTCTCACCTTGTAAGCTGCTTTTCACCTACTAGACACTTTGCTCTTCATACATATAAAATTTATCACTTTTAACTTTTAATTTTTTTGGATGAATGAAACTTTTGAGTTTATATTTCCCTAAGCCGTATATATATTCTCCTTTTGATATGTTCCAATCTCCTGACACACCAGTGCTTAACATGTTTTCATCCCAAACCCCTACCCCAGTAGGCCCAACGTTTTCAACTACAGCCACCTGCGTCACAAATACTAGGGTAGAGAAAGTTGTTTATTAGCACCCTCTGTCAGCGCAATCAGGAAGATATCCCAATTATTTTAATTGCTGTCCTTTGCGAAGCATAAGGGGGCATACCTATGTTCTGGAATCTCTCTTCTCCTCCATTCTGTAGTTATACTTATGGATCATGAGCACTGATTGCTTCAATTGGTCTTTCAATCAGTCGGATATATATGTCCATATATGGCAATACTATAGTAGGTCAAAGGTGTTCTCAAAAAAGTAGCTATCTGGGATGGGTCATGTTTCTTGGCCTGACTGGTCCAGTCCTCTATCAGACTATCAACAACTGAAAAAACATGTACCATTTCTTGAGCAGGAACGCCGAACGTGTACAAGTGGAGGATCTTATATATCCTTAGAACCATGCCCATAAGCTTTTCTTTTCCAATACTGGATACAACTAATTTTATATTCATTATAAATAGAACAAATAACACAGCCTGAATTAAAATGATTTTATATCAACGTCTAGCTCACTAACTGTAACCTAAAACCTAGGATCTTATTGCTAAAGTCCGTATGTGGGAACCACTATTCCTGTCCAGCCCATAAAACTAACCTAGTAAGATACCAACAATTTTCAACACGCTAAAATCATAATTCTTAATAGAGTTTTCTACTAAGTTAATCGAAACCAATTTTGTGTACCATGAAGATTGCTCAAAGTCAGTTGCATATACTGTTCAAGGTTTCAACAAGTAAACAACTTAAGATTTTAAAATCTATTTCCTTCTAATAAGCAGACTACGGAACAAGAAGTCGAAATGTACTAGAAAAAGTAATAATATTTTAAGCAATCTTCAATACATATTCCCCTTGGATGATTTTAGATGAACCAGTCAGAAAGAGATAATGCCTTCCCCTGCATGTTAATATTAGGAAGGTTAAAACTGACAAATTTGGCATAATTAAGTATTCTCTGAACCCATTTCTCAATCAAGAAGATAGAGCAACCCTGATTCTCAAGAAGAACCTCCATGCTAGCCATGAACATACAACTAAACCACTTTTGTCTAGATGGTTCTTAATATCTACATACTTAGTGTGGTCCTTGAGCATGAATTTATTGGATCACTCCACGATTAACAGTACTAGACTACAAAAGAAAAATGTAAAAAACATAGCAAAGATTCACATAAGCATACCCATTTATGGAAGAGAAGAGAAAATATATGAGACGCAAATGCCTGGCTCCAGAGTTTCACAATCAAATCAAGAATTGGTTCCCCGTTCTTTGGCACCCAAACAAAATGGTCAGCAAGCACATCATAAAAGCATAGTTGACCCTCGGTCCCCTCTTCTTCTATAGAAGCTAACTCTTCATTGCTGAGAATTATATCTGTTTCAATTCCAATACAGAAAAATGAGACAACAAAAAAATTCCGACTGAATGACAAATTACAACATTAGAAAACATGTAATGGGGACAAGAATTTTACTTCATAAAATGCCTCTTAATTGACAAGAAATCATCCTTATAAGTTAACGTCAATCATACAGTAAAATTTACACGTGCAAAATGCGTTTTATTCTGAAATTTATGTATACAAAAAGGTCTTAACACCAATTTATGTAATCTGCAAATAGGTCGGATTGAAAAATGGAAACATATACATACACATGTAATTGAAATTTTCTTACACAAAAATGACTTAATTCTTTAAACATCAAAACGAGTAAGCTGACTGAAATTACATTGATTATATGTTTGCAAATAAGAAACATACAAGTTAGCATTTTCTTTCCTGAGCCTTGTGATGGCTTTGTGATGAAAGACAGTGGAATCCTACAATAGAGATCTTAAATTCATTAACTATTTTAAGTTCCAAGTAAAACTCATTTCTTTCAGCTTGTGACAATCTTAATTGTGCAGATTGCTCTAGTAAATCAAGAAATTAATAGCAACTGCCTAACTGGACAGAACAAATCAAACATGCAAGATTTGAATTCAAAATGATAGCCAGAGACCAATATTTACTTAATTGTGGAGCTCAATTACTCCTTAAAAAATAAATAAAGAATCAACTATAACCAGGTAGCTACCTCTACATGGATGCCAATCAGAATCATCTCATTGGTAGGCTCTGCTACCACAATAGGGAGTACCAAAACAAAAAACACTATAAAGTACAGATTTTTAATTACAGAATTTTTCTGGAAAACTGAATTTCCAGTATATAAAGAACAACCAAGTCAAGAAGCCAAGGTCAAGCTGCTAGTTTAGTTTCCAACCCGATCTCACCTACCAATCAAGGAAAATAGAAATGAAAGAGGAAAGGACAGGAACATTGGAAGGAATCCTAGACTTACTAGAAGAAAAAGTCACAAGAGGGCATTTGTATTGAAATATTAGGCAATGCACAAGGAAGAAGGCGAGACATCAACTAGTTTATCAAAGCTGCACATAGATGTTTCAGTGCACGTGTTTTCTCCAAGTCATTGCACGCGAATTCCATTATTCACAATACAGAATCATCAAGGTAGTAGGAATGTAGGATTAGAACCAAGAGTAGTTAAACATGCTCCTCTTGCACCATCTAAAAAAAGACATACAATCTGAGATTGAGATTGTGTTTAAAGGATAAAACATTGCAGATCACAACTAGATCAGTAATCATAGATTCTTGCGCAGATTTTATTTGACGGGTACGGCTAAGAGTCCCAAATTTTTGGTCAAAAATGTGTCTCAAATGATCTGAATATTTTTCTAATATTTTATAGCATAGCCAATCACAAGAAATGTACCTAACCAATGTGATGACACGTCATTTGAGACACTTTTGAAACCAAATATTTGGGACCACCCTAGCATCACTCTCTATTTGACTACATCAGAATGCCACTGGCATTCTCAAAAGTTTCAAGTCAATGGAATTGACCAAGCCTCCACAACGCTCAAGTGCCATGGCAATAATGTCCTACTATCAGTTCTCTTCTTGCTACAAAAATTGTAAAAGTAATTCCAATGAGATCATGCAACATTATTTATATTCATTAAGTAGCATAAAGCCATAAATACATCGTTTCCAATATCCGATCTGCATCCCCAAACACCACAAAAGTAGCATTACAATTGCTCCAGCCTTTGTCAATTAATACCAACATTTATTTTTGTTTTTTGTTAAGTCAATAGATGCCAAGATTTCCCCAATGAAAAATCCAAATGTATTATTTCTTCACAATGGCAAACTGAGAATAATATATGAGGAACCAAACATCATCACCATACAAAATATCTTAATGAGACTTTCAGAACTTAAGAAATTAACAAAATTACTTCCTCTGTCCCAATTTAATGAGCTGGTTTGACAGGCAGTCAGCACATAGTTTTAGGAGAGGTGTAATGAATGCTTTACCTTTTCTTAAAACCATTTGATATAGAGGTTACAATTATTTGTTGAGAGATGAATGATTAGGATCAAAATGAGACCACTTATTTTGGGACATCCCAAGAAAAATAGAAAGGAGCTCAGATAAATTGGGACATATAGGGAGTAATGACTAATCAATATTAAGGGCCTGTTTGATAAGTTCTGAATAAGGCTGAATGGCTTGGAATCTGAGCGATTCAGCCATTCAGACTGTTTGTTTACAAGTTTTGAAATCTGAATTGGGCTAAATACATCTGAACGATTCTTTTAAAAAAAATCGCCTGAATGGGCTAAATAATCTTGTTTTACCCAAATAGCCTCGTTGCTCCGCATTTCCATCTCCATCTCTTCTCTACTATTTACCTGAAGGTGTATTTCTGTTCTTTTGCCTTTCTACATTTTGTTTCTTCAGATTGAAACATTCAAAATTTCTTCTTCTTTTTTAGTTTAATATTTAAAAAGTTATGCATATGTCACCAATAATAATAGACAATTCTTTAGTATTTTCCGAAATCTCAATTAAATACACAATGCACTATCTAAAGATAAAAATGGTGAAGAAAATATAGCAAAAAAAATGATAATTTCTAAACATGCAAATTAAGAAGTATAATAAATAGAGTTACAATATGGCCGCGACCTAAATAGAATAACTTATATTATCATAATATTTGTGAGGATACGTATAGAAAGTACACTAAACTAATGACCACCTTAACATGGTTTGAGCAAATTTTGGTTTGTTATAATATCCAAACTCGATTCACATGAATTTTCCCAATTCATACTTATTCTTTTGACCAGGGATCATGCGATTTCTGTTTCAAGTTATTTTTTTAAAAAATTGATATCTTTGTTAACCCTTGTAGTTCATAGTTCTACCAATACTAAAAATAAAAATATATTAAAAAAAAATCATTTATTCAACCTATCATCTCTGGCTCTCCGCCTATATTTATAGATTCCGACATTAATGTAATTTTATTATTATGTTGACATGTTTGTTTAACTCGTTACATTTCTTATTTTCTATGAAACTTGGGTTAAAATTATTTGAATTATTCAATAATTTGTTTGATAATTTGTTTGAATTATTTATTTTTATTTGTTGTACAATGAATATTTGTATTTAATTTTTTTAAATACGTCGAGACAAAATTATATACTTGTTCAGCATAGTTTAGAGGGGTAAAATAGTAAAAGACTGTTATTCAGATATTTCAAACGTATCGATTATTAAACAATTCAGCTCATTCAGATTCATTTAGTTTTTATCAAACAGCCCCCAAGTCATCTAGGAACATTATAATAGGCACACTCATCGTAAGGTTAAAAATTGAATTATAATACCATTTTACCAATTCAGTATCATATATAGTAAATGCTTAAATGATCAAGATTGCTGATGTGACATCATAACCAGCAGTAACGGTAAATAGTTAATATTATTTTCCTAGTTAAGAAATTGGTCGGTCTATACAATAAAGTATCATAAATTCATTCACCTTTTTGTTGATTGAACAGTATCCATGAATAATTTATTCATAAAAAATAAAGTAACTACAAAGAAATAATGAAAAAGGTAAAACAGAGCTTGGAATTACCTCTCGCTCGACCATCAACTTCTAAAGCAAGGTCCGCAAACAGATCTTGCAACAAATTGCGTCTCTGAGTTGGCGAATCTATTCCCTGCACAATCCAAATCAAATCATCAATTCAAAAAATTCGTTTCTCTCTGAATTAAGCTCGCATATAAATATGTATAGAAATGGATAAGGAATTGTAAAATGAAAGTGGACAAACCCGTTGAAGCTTTTTCTCTATCTCTTGGGTGAGAGCGGTGAGATAAGCAGAGCTTCGAGACGTTAAATTACGTGGCATTCTGCTGCTGATCGGACTCTCCGATTACAGAGCATTTGAAACAGATATTACAAAACCCTAACCCTAGCTTTTATGAACTCCCCAATTGCACACCTTCAAACTCCTATGGCTCTGCACATATATTTATATATGATTGCGTGTATGTATTGTGTTCTTGCGAAGAATTTTAATTTTAATTTTTTTAAAAAAAAATGGTTTTATAAAGACAAGATTATGGCTGGAGGAAGATGACTCAATAGCTCTGTAGTGGAGATTTGCAGCTACTGTTGTCCGTTTGTGGACATGTGCTATTTCATGTATTTTATTGGAATTTCTTAAAGTACACACTTCAACTTCTCTTGAATTGTGTGTATAATTTTTTGAACTGTGTGCTTAGCCTTAAAATACATGTTAAGAGAACCTTTATTTTATATATATATATATACTATATATGTTCTGTGTTTGGATATACATTTTTATTTTTTATATAATTTTAAAATTAGAGATATAATTTTTTTCTTAACAAATATTTGTCATTATTTTTATATTATATATTTTTTCAAAATTATAAATATATTTTTATTCATTTCAAAATTGAAAATAAACTTTTAATTATATACTACAAAGTAACATAATATTTTAAATATTTAATTTTAATTTAAAAAGTTAGCATTTTGTTATTCTTATTACATTTATAACTATTGTAAAGTTTTATATTTGAAAATAAAAATAAATGAAAAATCTCATCATTTACATTTCTTTAAAAATTATTATATCTTGCAAAAATAATATAATGATTTTATAGCGAATGGATACAATAATAAATTATGTAAATAAGTGCTGATTTAGAAGAATGACAAGAAGGGTATTTAGTTTATCTAGTAATAAACCCACTTTAATGCTATATCAATTTTATAAAAATGAACTCAAATATATCATATAAATATATCAAATTTTTGAATTCAAAATTAATTAACAGTAAAAAGAGTTAATTTTAATTATTATTTATTAAATATATTTTCTTTTGAGTATTGATGCGGATTAAGTTATATACACTATTCAAAATTGAATAAAACATTATAAAGTACTCCCTCCGTTCTTAAAAGATTGTCGTTTTAGAAAGTAATTTTTATTCCAAAAAGATTGTCGTTTTGAGTTTATCAATACACATTAATTATTTTTTTCCTACTTTACTCTTATTTAAAGTTTTCTCCTATTTAAAGCTCTATTCCCTTCCCAATGATTCTTATTCAATTCAATACTATAATTCAAGTAGTAATTGGTTGGATAAAAAATAATTGGTTAAATTGAATAAGAAACATTGGGAAGAGAATAATTGACTGAGACAATTGATAAGGGTAGTATAGTATTTTCGCTAGGTATTAATTATATTTCTTAATCTGTGTGCATTAACCTTAAACGACAATCTTTTAAGAACAGAGGGAGTAGTATATTTTTTATGGTGGTGATATATGCATACCCAAAACTACTAGTTACACATTTAAATTTAAGGAAGTGACTAATTTATGCTTAATACTCTTTAATGGTTGTGCCCAACTCTAAAACAACACTTATTAGGAGACGGAAGGAGTAATTAAGATCTTAACTCATTTATTTGGAGTAGTTAGCATGAAGTTAATTTTTGACAATTGATCAATACAGTATCAACACACAGATCGGAAGGTGATCTCTCTCTGTCAGTACTGTATTAGTCAATTGATCAATTTATCATAAAATTAACTTTATGATAACTGAATCCCATTTATTTGCCATCTTTCACTTAATTTTTTCCTTCCTCTGGGTTCTTTTCCTAAGTTTTGTATAGGTCTAAGATAAATTTTATCTATAGAGTAATAGAATAAATTTTGCAAAATAAATAAAATAGTCCTTATAAAATATTATACAAATTTATAAATTTTTAAATATTCTTTTATGGACAAAAAAGTGTAGTGGACACATCTCCTAAGAAGGAAGGGAATATTTATGAAGGAAGACTTGAGGAGGCACTCTGAATAATGGATGATGTAATAATGGCATATCAGCGTGGGTGGGTGGCGTGACAGCGAAGCAATATCATCAGAACCATAAAGGAGAGATGGGACACGTGCATTACCCACGTTGTTTATGCATTTAGTTTGGATAAAGATCATAAGTTGATGGAATCAAGAAAAAAATAATATTAGGCGTCTTAAATTTATTTTGAATTTTAAATAAGTCTCAAATAACGTGATATTATTATAATTAATGACACAACTAATTATGTGAGTATTTATTTAACTAATACTACATTATGATATAACACATGACGAAACTAAGATTTATTTTTAGGGGTATTAAGAATTTTTTTAACTATATAATATATATTCAGAAAAAAGGTACTCGGAAAAAATGTATTGATATAAACCGTAATTAATGTAAGTTCGTCGAACTTCATCACACTGCGATATTTTCATATTTCGATACGTTTTCTAAGATCACACTCAAAATAATTAATATTCCATTTTTTACCTTCAATTCTTGGTGATTTTAGATAACGTTATTCTTGTTCAGAGGTAGGGAGATATGTTTGAACATTAGGCTCAAGGATAAACAGAGATGTGTCAACATGATTTGATTACTTTCTCTTGAAGAATGAATCAATAGTATGTGAAAAAATTCAATTAACTACACTACAAGAATGAGTTAATCAATATTATCGAACCATTTATTGAACTTTTTAATAATAAAATTTTTCTAAATTTACAATCAAATAAGTAAGGTTTTAGTTGGTTACCGGAAAACAAATTGAATATGCAATTGAAATTAACATATACAATATTATGATCACTCATTAAACTTTTAAAAATAAAAATATCAAATTTCATAAAATAAACAATGAAATAAAAAAAAATGAAATAAAGATTTAAGTTGGTTACCTGGATATAAATGTATCATTCAATTGGAATAACACATACAATATTATTTTATAATTTTACAAGGAATTTCTTAACATGTGCCCTAATGGCACATGCTAAGCACACAGTTCAAGAGAATATTTCTTTGAATTATATGTATATTCCCTTGAACTTGGTGCAAATACAGAAATCAAGAGAATATACACACAATTCAAGAGAATATTTACTTGAACTGTGTGTTTAGCATGTGCCCTTAGGGCACATGTTAAGAGGAACTATTTTACAAACTTACAATTATACACACAATTCAAGAGAATATTCTCTTGAATTATGTACTTAACATGTGCCTTAAAGACATTAAAAAAACTCATTTAATAATGATATATTTTCAAACCTTGAGTTGAACTTTATAAATTTTTTAAATTTTGGGGGACCGTGACCCCTCCGGTCCTAGTTTCGAAGCACATTATTTGAGATGGAAAAAATTTAAGACTGTGACATCGTGCTAATAAATAAATAAATACAGGGACGAAAGGTTAAGTGGGGATCGCAGCCCCTATTAGTTTTTTCTTCTTCTTTAATATTATGTATATTTTTGTTCTTAGACCCCACTAGTTTTATATATTACTCTATCCGTTTCGAGATAAAATTTTTTATTATTATTTTAGATATTTTAAAATTAAATATTTATTTATTTTAAATATTTTTTTTATAATAATTTATTTATAATATTAATTGTTATATTTGTATTCTCTATGTATATTTATAGAGCATCATTAGTCATATACAAAAAAAAGTATGCAATTAAATGAGAATTTAAATATAAATAATTTTATCATTTTTCTTAATATGCGTAAAAAGTCAACCAAAACTTTTATCGTAAGGAGTATTTAATAAAGAATCAATTACATACGAATTATCTATAAACTAGTATTTTCACATCCTCTAACTTGATAACTTTGTATTTTTTAGACAAAATCAAGTAGTTTTGATTTTTTTAAAACAAATTATGCAATATTACTTATCATGATCATCACAATCCTGATTTGCATGCTAAGAATGTTAAGATGAGAACTAAAATTAATTTGAATAATGAAAATTATAAATCTGTTGCAGATGTTCATCACAGGTATCAAAAGTTAATGAGAAGAGTGATGCTGCGACATCGTGCTCATAGTTTTACCTTCTGGCACATAGAAGAAAATGCATACTAAGAGGATGGGTCCATTTCGAGTTCAAAAGAAGGTTAGCGCTAATGCATAAGAGTTGAATTTTTCGAGTGATATGAGTATTGGTCTTGTATTCAATGTGTAAGATTTTACTAATTATCATTAGCTTTCTGATGATTCGACCCCTCTTCCACTTCTTTTTCACCCACTTCGCCTATACTTGCTAACTCTGATGAGCATATACTTGTTACTCGTCTACCTGTTCCACCTGCATCTCCTATTGTTCCTACATAACGGACAACAGAGGTTATTAAGGATGTTTTGGTAAAGTGGCGCAACATGCCTCCAGATGATTGTACATGAATTGGTGTTGAGGAGTTTTGTCGGCTTGTCCAAGGCCTTTTGGATATTGCTTTCACTTCGTTGGAGACTTCGTTTTCGCAACCGAAAAGAGTTGATAGGAATCGATCCGTGAGACTTCGTCGTCGCGGATAATTTGCTATTTAATTATTTATTTATTAGTTGTCTATTTAATTAGTTTGTTGGATTTCTTATTTATTTGTTTATTTCAGCATTGAATTATTTATTTAAAAGACCAATTGTTACTGGGTTTAGAATTATTAGAGTTTAATTTTTTATACATATGTTTGTAAATTTTACACTTTGATATTGAAATTATTTTGATTATTAATTGCGACAATATTTTTCCTATTGAAAAATCCTAGGAATAGTGGTTCCCCTGCAAATGAATCACCCTAATTCTTTTAATTTTCTTTATTAATTTTTCCTTTACTAGTTGAGTATATGTTCAACAACTATCCTCCTACATCAAAAACAGTTGAAGGTTTAAAGTAGGAAATATCCCAAGAAATATCAGATGGCCAGATACTTGAGCATTTGAGTGCAATGGCATCAAAAAATATGAACAGCGCGTCCGAAAACAATAACACATGCAATTAATTTCTGCATGGCATTTCTAAAGAAAAGGTTCGGAGATACTGTGTAGAGTTCAAGAGTTTCTAAGCACAAATGAAATACCTGCCAAATACAGTCATGATTACCAAGATATGATACACTCTAAGCTAATGATTATGAGTAATAGCATATATTAAATCCTAACACACTACAGAGCACTAAGACGAATTAACTGAAAATGGAGTGCGTTAAAATCTGAAGGAAAATAGAGGAGTTTAATGAGTAAATAAAAAACCAACCAAGTTCGAGCACTGTACATATGGTTATTGAGCTTTAGAGCATAATATGCCGTAATACAATACAAAGGTGCAACGCCATGTGAAGAAAAAAGCTCAGCTCAGCTCACCAGCCCATCAACATTCTTCTAACCTTGTCTGCGATCTGATTTCTGACGGCCATATCTGATAATTGAAATCTGCAGTTCTCATCTAAAAGGAATCGGTAGACCTCCCATTCTCGTTCTCCTGTTGAATGTCTTCCAATTTCAGCCTACAACGCAAAAATGGCAATAAGTTGTTTCAACTGCCTAGCGAAGAGGTTATTGTTAATTGAAGAAACCATTGGAACAGCGCATTAGTTGTAAGCAATTAACACCTCAACTGTAGCACAATAGCAGTAGTATTTGGTTATTACATACTAAAACCCTGGTAATATCCCTAGGCAGATTGTTTTACCGTTCAAAATCTGTAATCATTTTTACACCATTATAACTTCATCAATTCTTCTACATGGTCATATAAGCTATGTTTGAAACTCAGAAAAAGCGAGGGGAAGGAAGTCCAATTAAAAGAAAACCTTTTTCTTGAATACAAGTCTAATTACTTTCAAAAAGTTTAGTTTATTTCCAAAATTTATGCAATGAGTTTTCATGAAGTTCCTATATTTTTTATATTGCCTTCTCTTCTTTTCCTTCGCTTCCCTTCTCTAGTGCAAGCCATAATTAAGTTAACCTCTGGGTATGTCTCTGTGAACTATATCTTTTTCACCCTGCTATGTCTATTATCATCATCTCTACATGATGAATTCATCAATCTTCTTTCCTTATGACCAATACAATTATATAATGGTATTGATACCATGCCAATGAATTCGCATGAGCTAACTGACTTGTGCATCAACTAGCGTACGAGGTCAGATATTCTTACCGAGAAAATGCAGATGCCAAGAATCTTTAAGGCACGTGTGACATCATAAAAAACCTGTGGTCTTCCCATTCCAGAGAGCTCCACTGGATTAGCAACCAAAAGTTCTGTATCTGGCCCACGATCCGCTACAATAACACGTAAGGGATGAAGCATTTCCACCTTCAAGCGAGAACACAAAGCCTTTTGCTTCTCGGGATCCAGAATCTTTCTACCATCCTTATGGCGGACAAATAGATCTAAATCACGACAACCCTTGTTAACTGGTGAGAATCGGCCATAAGCTATCTAATAAGAACAAACAGTATGTATCAGTAGATGATGATTGATAATGATAAACTAGGGGAAAGTATCAGTATGTCACTTTCTGTTGGCATGAATATAACCCATATCATTTTGAAAGTGACATTTGCTTGCAGAAATGAACATAAATCAGACAGAGTAATGGTTAATAAAGGTCCGCTCAAGAATTATTAGTTTGACAATACCAAGAGGCAAGGTAACTCCAACTCACGAAAAACAAGTGAAATTTTCATCTTCAGTTTGCTATGTTACCTAGAGAACGAGATCTAAGTACATAGCTTAAAATTGGCTGCCACCATTAATTGAATTACAAGTTCAAGCTAGGAAAAGCAAGACTAAAATCCAATTATGCAAAATTTTGCAATACAATATTATGAGTGGATACACACTACTATCTAAGCATGTAATCCAGTTTAGGCCAATGAAACCAATTTTGAACTATCTAAAGATCAATAGGGTGGAAGACATGAATCAGTACCTGAATGTTGCAGTCTTTCAATGTCCGCATAATGTCATAAAGAAAGCCCTTGTGATCGACACAACTAATCTGAAGTAATGTATGAGCTGGGCTCAAGGAATTGTCTATCACTACACCAGCCTTCTTCAGTTTTGTTACATCTGGGGTAAGAGCCTGTGAACGTGTTTCATTATCTGATAGTTCACATCTAAACAACTCTTCAGCAACAACAGGAGAAAGAGAAAAGACGCCTTGAAGACTATCACACTGTTGACCAGCCAACTGAAGTTCACAACTAATACAAAATTCGCCTAAAACAGCACGTAGTTTCTCACACGTCTCTTCTTGTCTCTCTCGTGTGTGTAAGAGCTCCCTGAATTGAGATTATAGCAAGTTAATAGATTTAACACGAAATAGGTATAAAGAAACCTCCAACTATTCTGGTGACACATCATGATATAAACTTATAAGTTTTATGCTGACGTTTCCACAAAACAGAGGTCTTTCTGGTTGTATGCTTTAAAAATTCTGTCCATAAACAAACTTGGAAATAACAAAAAATTGAGGAGATATAAATATCCATTAGCTATATTCAAATGGAAATTATTCAGCAATCCCTCCAAGTGAGTAACTAGAAACCTAAGCAGCTAGTCCCTGATGAAATGCATGAAGTACTCTAAAAACAGAGGTTTTTTTTATAAGTAAAAAGAGAGAATTATGAATATGAGAGACAAGAGATGGTTGTAATTTTCTATTTCTTCTCAACTTAATTTCACAAGGTAAATATACGTGAAACACCTACATGGTTTATACAAGTTTATAATATCTTCCCCAGCCTCATAATGGAATCGTGACCACTAATAATAGGATTGGATCTGGCAACAATATGAATACAAAGTGACAAAATTTAGTGCAATAATAAGAGGAGGATTAAAGTCTCAAACTAAAGAAAATCAATGAAATATTGAACGAAAACTGAAAAGTAGGGGAAAAGAAAATGAACAAAATACGAGGGGAAAAATACACTGCAAAAATAAAGAGTACATTATGATATGTTTAATAAGGGAGAAAATTGCAGCTTAGCACCATTGTTTCATTTTCAAGCTGTCCCTTTTAGATATCTTTTAGAAGGTATCATAAGAGCAACTTTCACACAGTCCATCATCAGAATATTCAAAAAAAATATCCAGAAATGCAGTGATCAACAGCAAAGACTTGTGGATGATTTTGCTCAGCCTCATGAGGCTGCCTAAACCCTAAATAAAGTGCAAATAAAAAAATTTGAATATTTTGAAATGTATTATAAACAAACCCTCACATGTTATCTGTTATGAAGAAGAGGTCCAGGACGCGACCATCTGGAGTTGTTGTCACTTTCACTCTCTCAATTGTGAGCTCAAGCTCACAAAGAACTTGAGTAACATCTAAAATCAATGTTAGGTAATATCATTAGAACATCACAAACACATAGCAAGTGAACACTAAAACAAGAAAGAATGTTTGCCAGTACCATGTAATAATCCTTTCCGATCAAGGCTACAAAATTTCAACAAGTAAACTTGAGGAGGCTTGGCTCGTGGAGACGACGGATTTAAGTAAAATGATACAGAATATGACGGACATACTGATATAAGACGGTCTTTCAAATTTGGCCATCTTATAGTAGACAAAGTAGAGTGTGGAACCACCCATAAAACTACGTAGCACCAGATACCATCAGTTGAAACATCTAGATCGAGGAAACATAGTCTGTCAGTACAGGGTTAGAATCTATCAAGAAGGAATCCAATAAATAAAAACCAAGAATGTGTCAAAATGTAACAATCATATCAACTACGCTTAAAATGGCGAAAAGATTATATTACATAAAGGACAAAATTGATGTAAAGCACAATGATGAACAAAATGAAGTATCACATAAAGGATAAAAGATGTAGATAACAATTAAGCTTTGAGACGGGTGAATCAAAGGCTCAATTCTTATAACCAACTCATACATGTTCATATAATGCATAAGTACAGAGTTATCCTACAAACGGATAAGATCACATGAAGTAATTGTAATACAAAATTCAATAATTGAAAAAAAATAGAAACATTTTTTTACTTCATCATCTAAGACTTAGATAAATCTCAAATCAACTTTTACTGCATAAGAAATCATGTTCTAACTAATTGCAGTTATATGTAAATTTTGTTTACTCCCCAAGAGTGAAGAGTGAAAGTCAATTGTCTACTCACCCCAATTCTCTTAACCTTCTTTGATAAAGATTGTAAATTTATTCTATATTCTTCACCAATTCTCCTTTCATCTCCTCATTTCCTTCTCTCATAATCGTAACTCGCATATTTTACAGGCTACTTTTCCTAAGAAGTCATCCCATTTGCAAACAATATACCAATTTAGAATTTCTAAAGTTGAAAAAATAAGTGGTGTACAAAAATTAAACCAAAATATGCGTTGGGTACCAACAAACACAAAAAATCATTTTAAACTACAACTTGAAAAGCCAATTCATATTTTGGCCAATTTTTTTTAAAAAAAAAACAATATACCCCATAAAAAGAAAATGGAATATATGCAAATTATCAACCTAATACCCTATATAATTAACAGAAATAGCAACAAAAAGCAGCAAAACATAAAGAACAAGTGAATTGGAAAAGGATTTTACCTCCTTTGGCAATATGAAGTCCAAATTCGAGAATTGTACGACAAATATCGCATCCAAGGCCAGTCTTGTCGGGACAATTCACCGTAATTACGTACGGGTCACCAGGTTTCTCCCCTTTCTCAATCAACACCGCGTCGTCGCTAGGCACCCCCATACCGGTAAAAATGTCGGCTGTCAAGAAAAAACTCGCCGGAATGTACAATTTGGCGAAGAGTTTGTATCCAATTTCAGGTGGAGTTGGTTGGTTGGCTGGATTGGATATTTTATTGGTTCCCGCGTTCTTTCTACTATAATCTAGAGACAGAGAGTAAGGCCGCCTTTGGAGAGAGAAAATGTGATTACAAGAATAATAAGTCTCGGCAGACAATGAAATTGGACATTTTTAATTTTTTTTTAATTTTTATTGCGATTTTTAAAAATTATATAATATTTTTATTCTAACTGAAATTTTTATAAAAAAATATTTTAAATATAATTTAAATGCATATACAAGAATAGTATTATATAATTTATATAATATTGTTCTTATATATATATATATCTAAATTACTCTTAAAATATATTTTTTTATAAAAATTTTAATTAAAATAAATATTATTTATTTTTAAAAAATTACAACAAAAATTAAAAATGTCTAATTTTCGTATCACCATAGAAGGACTCTTACAAGGAAAAAGTATTAGGCGGCAGTGTGACACGGGGACAGGCAATTTGCTATGATTGTTGTCTGTTGACCTTATCGATATCCACGTTGACAGTGCCTTTGGTTGTGGTGGACCCACGTGGCAGCAAAAAGATGGTCTATTTTTCCGAATAATTGCTACTACTTTCCATTATATGTTTCCTTTAAGACATAATTCAAATCTTATTAATTCTAATATTATATATAATTAATATTGATTTAAAATTTTATTACATACATAAATTAATTATTCCTTCTGTCTTGTTCTAAATTTTTTTTAAGATGTCCTATAATAAATGACTAAATGTCATATTTTTATATTTGTAACTAATTTTATCTTATTTTTTCACTTATACTTTCATAATTTTTTTACCAACGTTTGTTGGAATAACAAAAAGAATGATCTATAGATACTAATTCAAATGAAAAGAAATAATACTTCATAGAAAATTAAAGAAATATTTCAATTAATAAGTAATTCAAAAAGACAATTTAAGTAAAATATATATATATATATATATTACTATTAATCAGCGTTTTGAAACTAATTATGACGTTTTATTTCGGGACGAAGAGAGTACTATTTTTCCTCTTTCTCAATTACTTTATTTTTTTAAGGACAAAATAGAAAAATGATTAATTTTTTTTTAAAAATATATGTAAAACGTTTTATACTTTCTCGGCTCTGTCCCATGATAAAAGTCTTGGTTAACTTTTTGCGCATATTAAGTTGGAGGATAAAATGTTACATAATTTTTTATAAATAACTAATGATACTCCACAAATATGCATAGAAAATAGAAATATGATTATTAATACTAAGGATATTATGGACAAAGTATTGTGAAAAATAAATTATTTAATCTAAGTAGACATTTAACTTGTGACTATCTAAAATAATAATAAAAAATTTTATCGTGAGATGGAGAGAGTATTATGGAAAAAAAATCTTCTAAAATGATTTATATAATGAAAAGGAAGGAGTTTTGAAAAAGGATATTTTCTTATTTATTTTTATTTTTATTGACGTGTCATGAGCATGTCCTACTTTGTCAGTGTATTAAATTTTAGCTCTTTATAAATTAAATAATTTTTACCATTATATTGTAAAAAAAATAACAAATTACTCTTTCCGTCCTCAAAAGAGTAGCTAAAGAGTACAAATTTATTGTCTTCAAAAGAATGAAATAAAGTACATAAAATCAAGGATAAATATGTCATTTAATAGGGTTCATTAATATAAAAAATTAATAGTACTTATCACTTTATATAATGTTTTGACGTCACTAATGATAAATTTTAATTTTTTTTTCTTTGTTGTTTTGTTTTTATTTTTCTTAATATGTGTGCAAATTATATTTTGTTCATCCTTTTAGAAACGGACGGGGTAATGAATTTTATATTCTTTTAACTTCTCCTAAAATCATTAATTAGCAATAATTAAATTACAGGAAAGTGGGCAAATACATAAATTATTTAACTAAAACTTACAAAAGAGTAACTATTGTTTTTTTTGGGTATAATAATAGTGTGAAAGGAAATAAGATAATTTATATATGAAGATAATTCTCATCCTAGTTTCATGTGAATTAAATATTTTGTGAAAAAAATAATCAAATACCGTGTGACATACTTGCAGTTACGTTTAGTTAAATTAATTTTATTTCACAAGTAAAGTCTTCTCAATTTTATATTACTGGCAAGATATATCAAATCAGAGTGAGCAAGAGTTGTCTTGGTAATTACCAATAGTATTTGAAAACTTGTTTGAACATGGTTAGAATTTAATTTTAAACTCTAATTAATACTCACTTTTTAATTGATTTTTACTTCATAAGCACAAGTGGCTTAGTTAGCTATATTAGGTGGCATTCGTAAAATCATTATTTTATTTATTTATTATTATTATTTTACATATGAGGGTTTGTAATAGAGCATTTTAGCTTTACTTGTTTGATTCCTATATATATTTTATAAATGTTGTAAATATTTTATGACATGTCGTTTAAATCAAGAAACTGTAAAAAAGTTGAGCTTCTTGATCCATAGACTTCATGTCTAATACAGTGCTGACATGCATGCGAAGAGATCACACTCGCCTATTTGTCACATAGACTTCATGTCTAATACAGTGCTGACATGCATGCGAAGAGATCACCCTCTCGTCTATTTGTCAGCATGACCGTGACGTTCACTTAATGCTAACCGGATCCGGCTTCATATGTACCCAATACCTAGCAAGAAAAGAATAATGCATGATTTGTCTCTTGTACAGGAAAATAAGTGTTGAGAACAACTCTTGACCCGACCAAGTAGTAATTATGGTCCGGTGAATAGATAAGGGAGCAACCACTGCTGTACTTAAAACTGTTTCCGAGCAATGCATAACTGTGGTCTGTGGAGAAAAATAAATGCAATTATAAATCTAACTGTGATGAAATTTCTCTTGCAGGCAAAAATAAATAACTAGAAGTAAAGTTTATATTTTCAGTGTTGACAATAAACAATAACTATAACATATGAATTCATATACCTCCCTAGGGGTAAAGTATCTAAGGCACAGCTCCTCCAATGAAGATGTTTCATCCCTCGTCCGAGGCTGCATGTCATTGTATGGGAAATGTCATGACAAAAAAATTAATCATCTATATGTACAGGGAACACCGTAAATAACTTCTGTAGTATAGCATAACACCAAAAGAACCTGCTTATGCAATAACAATAGTAAAAAAATTAGTCACTTAGTTAAAGTTTCATAGAAACATTCAAGTAAAAAAGAAATGAATTGATGTGTAATTATCAAAAGTAAATTATTTTCACTATATAGTCCATTTCTATGAAACAGTCTGTCCAGCCATATAAGAAATCACCTCAGCTACATTTCATACAACTTGGTAGAATTCAAAGTGTAGAAATCTCTGATTACAGGTGTTATTATTCCCAGCTATGTTAGAAAATGCAGGTTTCATACTTTCATTATACTGATCAAATCTTACAGCTTTTCAGAGTGTGGAGACATATCATATCATGTTAAGACAATTGAAAACCAATTTCCATAGCAAAATACAATAACCAATCACCTTAATTGGGACTTACCACCCACAAGTATGCGATTTTGTAAATTAATCAACAATCATCCGTCCCCATGCTAGTTTCAAGTACTAACAGAATAATTGACGCACATTATATCCTCAAGTGGTGGCTAACATCTTCCAAAAAAATATGTTTACATTTACAAAAATTAGGGAAATTCCCCTTTAGGCTGAAAGTCAGTACTCACACATCAACACATGCGGGAAGGTGGTGCAACTTATGTGTCTTTGATACAACACTACCTCACAGGCTTCAGTTTCATATTGCTAAATTCTTCAAGCAAAGCAAAGAACACATTATGAATACAGATAATGAGAAGAACAGTAAAATTAAGGTGAAAGAAGAAAGGGTGTAACAGCCATGCAGTCTACCTGGTATTTTCGTTAATTAGTACACTGCATATGAACACACAACTATACACTTGAAGATTATCACATAATCCAGCATGCCAAATAAATTATTCTACCTGTACAGTTTCCAGAAGAGATCCAGTACCCTTTACATACCGATAGTAACTCTTCGTAAAACAACAACAGCGCTTCGAATCAGGAAACACAATATCTACGCTCTTTTAAGGATGACTATGAGGTATCTATACCATGGAATCATGTATGACTTTCAAAAGAAAACGATAACAGATTGAAACATAAATAAATATTTAAGGGTACCCATGGCACTGCCCCATTTCTCTATCAAGCTTAGTGGAACGATGTACTGATTCAAGGAGCCAAGGACTGGGGGTTTCTCTAAAGTGGAAAGATGAGTGGGTAAACAACTCGATTCCAGTTCCTCCTGGTCACTGGATCTCTTGTATTCCAGAAAATTTTCTATGGGCTCGCAAGCTTCAAGCAATTTATCCCAATTCATCTATGATTGATCACCTTCACTGATCATGCCCAAGTAATGGGACTGGGACCAAAAGCAGTTGTTTATAAAACAACATGTTCCGAAAGGATAACAGTCTTCTTTTTGCCTGCAGTGTAGATATTAGAGATTATGACAGTGTAAAGATGCTTTAAAAAAATACACCAACGGATATTCAACATTTAAGAAATCTGTAAGTAATATAATTGACTTCATTAAACCAGTACCGGCACATAATGGAAATAAATATATAGATACAAGATGTGCCTATTACCAGGCAAAAATAACGTGGCCTAGAATAGGGCACACCAAACTGCAAGGGGCTCCAAATGAATTCATGTGTAACAAAATGAGTTCATTCCAACATCTCTACCATTTTGCTGTGTGTATCAGATGTCTGAAACAAAAAGCAACAATAAGCCAACCACAAAGGAGTAGGTAAATATATTAAACATCAACTAAAATCAGTACATAATTGCTGAACGTTCCTACAATAAACCTCAAATCCAACAACATTCTCTACAAATAGCATGAGTAGAGGTTGTTTAGTTTGCGGTATAAGTTCAAGGATCTTCAGAAAAGAGGAAGCCCGATCATCACCAGAGTCTTTCTGGAGACCTAAAAACAGAATAACTTGAACTTAACAAAATAAAAATAAAATAACTTGAGATAAGTTGCCAATAAAAAAGATACTATGAGCATGGAAACGTGAGAAGAAACAATAGGAGACCTTTTCGAGTGTATGGTTGGCAAGAAGGAGAAAGAAGCCACACATGCGCCCAGTAGCTGTCAAGATCAGCAGCACTCAAGGTCTGAATGTTACCCTATGCTCACTCAAAAATGCAACATTTACCATAGCACATATACGATAATCACTTATAAGAACTTGCTAGCGTAATTTGAAAAGTTATTATGAACTATTCTTTATCATTGCCTGTGCTGGTACCCCTGGTTGTTTACAAGGGCAAACTAGTAAGGGGAGTTACCTACCCCCAGAAGGGCTTATATCTGCAGCTACAGTGGGATCCACCTAATAACTACAATCACAATTACCAATTGCGGCTCTCTAAACATTGTGTACACATGGGATCGCTCCCCCTTTGGCACATTTTATAATAGTTTATATCTTATCAGTAAAAAGAAAAACAAAAAACTACCAAATTATGCTTTACTTTTTATTTCCAGTAAATTTGTTATTTCTCGTGCAAAAGAGCTATTTAGGGTACAAACAAATGCTTTTGTTATAAATCTAAATATGAATCAATCAATTAAGAATTTGAAATTACACGGTATATTTTAAATGGCAGATTAATTACTGAAAAGGGACTCTTATTTAGAACATTCTCTTAGATTACAAAATTGGAAAATCTCTTACACAGTCAGAACGCCCATACGATTCTAGCTTAATTAATAGTGTTGTACATTTTTTTTTCTTTTCTCTATTAATAGACTTTATACTTGGTTCAATTCTTAACCCTGATCCAATCAGATTCCCCAAACTTCACCAAAATAATGACCCAGTTCATCAAATAAAATCAAAAAAATCATTTTTCATTCCCTCTCCTACATTTTCTAAAAAATCAAAAAGACCCTTTTAGGTCAAAGGCTTGACAGATATAATAAACAAGAAAAAATACACCACAAACACTATTTTGTATAAACTCAATTAACAGGCAAGTTAAATATGAATAATTGAATGAATAATAAGGGAAAGTACCTGATAGGGGCGGCAGCCAAAAAGTACTTTCGAGTTGCTCTTTGCCCAAAGCCATCCTCAATGAAATGCTAAGCCTGAGCCAGCTTAATGAAAACTTCTCAAAACCTTATAGCCAGACCACAGAAAGATACAGAACAAGCCTTTGGTCCACCACCTTCAAACATAATTATTTTTATTTTTTGCATAAAATGTCAACTGATAGTTTGTCCAATGGACCACTGATTTAACAGAGACATGTTCATCTGGAGCTTCCATGAGCTAAAACTTATCAAGAGAGAGAATACACTTGAAAAATATCAATAAAAATCGCAATATAAATTTCTCAGATTGTTCAAAACCCTACCTAACCTGAGCTTTACAGACTGTTTCCATGACAAAATCCATCAATAAAACTCATTATCACAACAATGAATAATCGCAAAAAAGTTTGTCACTGTTCCTGAGAATATAACAATGTATCACCAATATCTGAATTGAACAGCCCAACTGGAAACAAATGCAGAACCTACACTATAGACATTGTGATGACATCTAATTTCACTGAACCACAAACTTTCTGGGTAATGACAAATAGCCATATCTGTTGAACATAAACTATGGTCTTAAATAGACAATTTTCAGGTACATACCTTTCCAACATTCTAAATTCCCACAAGGCCATTATTAGGGACCAAAACTATCATACCAAAAAATTTCAGGTACATACCTTTCCAAGATACTAAATTCCCACAAGGCCATTATTAGGGACCAAAACTATCATACCAAATAGCTCCTAGAAGTCCAGCATCCTCTACTTAAAATTGTTGAGTCAAGAATCAAGCATAATTAAAATTGGAATAACAAAACGAGCAATTACATTTTCACAATTGATAAGCACACAACGATAAACTCAACTTAAAACGTAGATCTTTCTATAGTAGAGGTTCGGAAAGACATCATTTAACAATAAATTATGCAGCCTCCTATATGAGCTGTATTCATTACTTGACAACAAAGATTAGGGTTCTTTCAATAATGCTTGAAAAGAATATGGTAACAGACAGGATAAATAGACCTCAGAATTGATTTTTCACCAATAATCGTTGCAAGAGCACAACCCATCTTTGAAATGGTGGAACCTCTTAGCATCTCGTGCGATGATCTCCCTGCCAACCAGCTTCGATATGATCTTAAGTGCATTATGGCAATCACCACAAACACGGAGATTTTTTAAAATTCGTATTGATGAGCGAGCTGGGCTGCTCATAAGACCCTGAGCAACAGCTAGCCTCTCGCTATGTGCAAGAAGAGCGTCCTCCTTGCTTTCTTGGTCTATGTCATGGAGCACAAATTTAGTCTCCGCCACATAACCAGCCTCTTTCATTTGTTGCCTCATTCCCCTTAGGAGTGTGTATAACTTGTCATTATCAGGGTGAGATGTATCACCTGCCCTGTATTCATGGACCCTACTCCTAACCTCTAGAAGATTCAACTTCTTCTCTTTCTCTTTCGCAATATCTGAAGCTTTCACTGGTATCAGACCTGCCTTTGATTGCTCATGCAAGCGAGACGGATCTAGGAGCTCAACAAGCTCAGCACAACGATCCCCAAGTTCCATGTTCCCATGAACTCTACTAAAATTCATTAATGATTCCCAAACATCAATACTCGGTTCAACTGGCATCTTTTCAATGAACTCCAATGCTTCATCCAAATAACCTGTACTTCCCAGCATGTCCACTACACTGACATAATGCTTCATGGATGGAACAATGCCATAACTTTTGCTCATTGATTCAAAGTGCAACATCCCCTCAGTGATGTCACCCAAGAAACTACACACAGAGAAGACACTAAAGAACATTTGGCCATCAGGTTGCAATCCTGATTCTTTGAATCGGGTAAACAATTCAACTGCTTCCTCTCCTAGATCATTCTTAGCAAGCCATATTATCATCGTATCCCAAGATGTCAGATTCCGCTGCGGCATTTTATTAAACACAACATATGCATCATCCATCGAACCGCAGCTACAGTACATCTCCAGAATTTTGTTCCAACTGCTAACTTCTATAGGGGATACTGATCTAATGAGGTGGTCATGAACATACTTTGCCTCTTCTAGAGCTTTAGCCTCCCCACATGCATTCATCAGCATAAAATATCTGGGCATATCAACTGGGATACGCTGCTGCTCCAACAAACCTAAAACTTCCATGGCTTCCTTCAGTTTACCCTCCTTGCAAAAGTCGTCAAGCTCCTCAATAGTGCTTTTTGATTGTCCGCCGTCAGTTGCTTCAACTAACTCAACATCAGGTCCCTTGCCATTCTGATACTCATTTGGAATTTGCTGTGGTCCAGCATTAGTGCGATAATCTACACATGGATTCTGCATATACTCTCCAACCTTTTCACTTGGATACCCATTTGGACACCCAGTATTGCCTCCATCATAGCCACTTGAACTTTGCTGGTAATTCCCAGTATCTCCCCCATAATTATTACTCCCTACGTGCCAAAAATTCCCATTAGTGCTTCCATGATAATTACTCGACACATGCTGAAAATTTCCACTGCTTCCACTATAAGAGTTGTAAGAGCTCTGCTGAGAATGCATAGTGCTTTGTCCATAACTCCCATTAGCCTCTGATGACCCCCCCTGTCCATGAAACCCATTTGGTTTATGCTGAACTTCACCAGCTCCCTTTCTGCCAATCCCGTAAGAATTGTGTACTTCTACATTTCCTCCAATTACCCCATTCAAACTTTTCCCTGAATCTTTTAAACTCTCCATGTTAAAAGCACTTGGACTCTGAGACAACTCCCCTGCATTCTGTCCATAATAACCATTAAAGCCTCCATTTTTCCCAGCTGGATTATGCTGAAAGTCATTTCTACGGCTTTCTTTGGTATACCCATTGGACAATTTCCAATTTTCACCAACCGGGTTTTGCTGAAATTCAGTTCTAGTGCTTCCTCGGTCATAAACACCAGAAAAACTCCCATTTTTCCCAACTGGGCTATTCTGAATTTCATTTCTAGGGATTTCTGAATACCTAAAATTAGTCCCACTTTGACCACTTTGATTCTGCTGAAACTCAATCCTCTGGTTATGGCCATAAGCCCTACTAGGACTTTGACTAACTCCCCCTTCATTTCCTCTATAATCCCCATCTAGGTTTCGTAAATTTTCCCTAAAATACCCGCTTGAATTAGGTTGAAACTCTCCATTAACATTATTATAATTAACAGAACTGAGAAACCCGCTAGCCTCTTGTTGATATTCTACAGAGTTTTCCCCATCAAATCCATTTGGGTTTTGAAAATCTGATCTTTCAGCAGCAATACTTAGGTTTTTCAATAAAGCAAGACTCTTTGAATCCAAATAAGAATTTCGTGAATTATATACCTTAGATAAAGTCTTGAGAGATTTGATGGTGATACTTGTTCTTGACATGGCTGAGTCGAACTCGGATGTGAGTGACTCGGTTGAGAGAAACACAGAGAGACGAGGAAGAAAGAAGGGGGGGCTTTGATGATGATGATGATGAAGAATTAAACCCCTATTACTGAAATGTCAAAACCCTGGTAGAAAATGTCCTCTGTAAATACGGGCCCAAAAATGTAGGGCATGTTTTGCACCGTATCTGTTTAATAATTTTGAAGTATTAAGTAGGAGTATTTATTTTATGTTATGGAGCCCTATGGCTATTTCCCGTCTATGATTTTCTAATTTTCTGAAAATGTGTATATATTTTTTCACTTTCATAAAATTTTAAATAAAACAACTAATTAAGAAGGAAGATATAATAATTCTATACATATCAGGTGCATATATTTTCAAACAAAACCATGGTATGTATACATTTGATTAGCTAAAAATACACCCTTCCTTGGTATTTTCTGACCATTTCTTTATGTTTTTAGTTCAACAACATAAATATTATGACGTGCTACTTGTCACATAACCTATCCTTCAAATTTGAACATTTGATCATACTTCTTAATTTTTCTTATTAAATATTGAGAATTAATATTTTGACAAATAAAAGTGATAGCCCCACAAATTTCCTCTCATATGAATTTTAAATGGATCTTACACTGAGCTCCGCTCTTACAATTGGGTCATTGTGATTACAGGTTGGATGTTTAATTATCCAAGTGATAATGATAGTATCTTGTACTTGAACTGGTGACTCACTTTTTCTAAGTAATGGGGAAGAGGACCGAAACATGCCACTGAAAGACTCTAGTGAGACAAAGATGGGTTGTCAAGAACGCAGAAGAGGTAGGATGGGCAGTTGGTCAGATCTAGTATGGATCGTACATGGACGGTAGTTAGAGTCAGCGGCTCTCCTAGGGTTCCCTCATCTGGGATCTCTGGAGAAGAGGATGAAGTTGGCCTTGCGAATGAAACTTGTTCTCTAGTTATTTATGCATAACTTATTAATTTAAGTTGTATTTAAGCAGCTCCTAAACACCAGAAGTCCTATTATATAAGAAATTCAAAATCTAATAATAATAAATTCGTGAAAAAATCAATTGATATTCAATTGGGACAAAATGGAGAATTTGAAATAGACATTAATTTTTGGGATGAGGAATATTAAGAATCCCTTTTATTATACTTTTAATCAAACTTCTTCGGTATACATTATATTATCTTTTAATTACTTTCTTGTACATAGAGAAATTTGTTTATTTGGACTCAACTTACATATATCAATACTCAGGATTTAATTTAGTTTTACTAATTCTATGATATTGAAAAGAAGCTAATTCAGTTTCAAAAAAATTCTGTATTACAAAATCAACTACTCCCTCCGTCCCAAAATCCCAAAATAACTGCTTAGTTTTGACTTTTTAAAGTCAAATTGACTATTTTTTAAAGCTATTTTTTGTACCATTTTTACATAATATAGGTGAATAGGTTATAACAAAAAAAAAGTATATACAATTTATTACTAATACCAATTTTTATAATGTTAAAAATATATTTATACATGCTTAATTATTAATTTTAAAAATAGTCAATTTGACTAAAAAAGGTCAAAATTGAGCAGTTATTTTGGGACGGAAGGAGTAACTTTTTTTTTTTATACAAGTCAAAGAAAGTTATACAAGTCAAGTCCAAATAAGTTCAGATGTTGTGTTCAAACTCGACTCATTTAATAAAGGAGTTGTTTGCTAGCATTTGTGAGTTGTTGTTTGCTAGTTATTCGTGAGTTTTGCTAAATCGAATAGAGTTGATTTCAAGTTTTTCTATTTATGATTTTAAAAAATCATTAATTAGTATAATTGTATAGCAAAAATATTAAAATTATAATCAATACTATTAAACGAGTCAGAGTTTATGCGGGGCGAGTAGACCTCAAGTCGAACAAGGTATAACTCGGGCTCGACTAGTTTATGCTCACCATCGAAAATATTTATTCAAACTCGATGCTTGGGTTCAGTTCGTTTACTGTCGTAAGAGTAAATTATGAAAAAAATAGAATAAGTTAATAAATATTTATAAATTTAAAATATAGTTGTTGCAAAATTTTTGACCAAAATACCTCAAAACTAGCCGTTATACAACATTCTGCTTGCCAAGTTAAAATTTAATGCTACATCAAGGCTTAAATTTGTATTATTAGCATGGAATCATAACCTGATAGAGCTTCTGAAAAGCCAACCAAACAAATGTTACAAAACAATATCTTTTCTTAATATATTTGCTACCAGATGAATAAGCCAACATAAAATTGGCCAATATATTGACTATGATACAATTTGTTTGAATATACAAGGTTCAAAAGAATCTACAAAAACATTAAGCATACAATTTCATACCGAACGCCTTCGCTTTGACCGCTTACTCCTCCTTGGCCCAGAATAATCTGGAACTGCTTTGCTATTGCTAGGAACAAATGCTTCTTCAAGAACATCCTTATCCTGTGACTAGAAACTTGAATAAGTTCATAATCTCCGGAAGAAACATAAGTTTTGATGTGAAAGGATCTTATGACTTCATTAGTTGAACAGCCGAAATTTTACCATGTTTTGCTTAAAATTACGATTTAATATGGATTGACGAACACAGAGCTTTGAAAGGGTTAGCTGCGATGCCTATGTTCTTTATTGATGCGTTTGGATTGAAGGAATGAAATAGAGATTGGAATGATTCATTCCATTCTAGTTGGAATGAGTTATTCTATACTCTCTCTCCCCCAAGAACCTCATGACTCAATGATAAAAAAAACTACTTACAAGGTTTTGGACATGAAATCTTGAGCAAGAATGTTAAATTTCAGTCGAAAATAGCAAAAAAAAAAAGGATAGTTCAATTCATTCCAATCGCAACCAAACATAATTTTTTTTATTCCATAGGAATGTCCGACCTTTATTCCTTCCATCCAAACGCTGGATAAAAGTTTAAATTCATGTAATGCTTCTTAATGCCTTGTTCTACAGCCTATAGCTAGTTTCCAAGGACAATTCATGCCACAGTCCATAGAGTCATGAGTATAATACACAAGGCAAACAAGGCCAAGTCAAAAAATTACCTTAGACTTCGTCTCTTCTTCATTTGAATCGTCTTCAGAATCAGATGTAGAAGCTGAAATCTCAACTTGTTCTGCAGGCAGTGCCTTGCTTTTTTTTTTCTTCTTCTCTTCTTGTTTTAACTGTCTGAACCTGTTTAAAACTCCATTTCGTCAGCAGGATACCACCTGCGGAAGAACATACAATGACTGGTCTCTAGCCATGTACATGCCTACATATAAGACACCAACCTATCACCAGACTCTTCTGGCTGAGAAGCTGATCGTTTTGCACGTCCTGCACTGATGATTCCGCTTGCATTCTCGCCTACAGCAGGCTTTGCGCCCCCTAACTTTCGCAACCATACTTGTTGTGCAGTGCTGAGCACATTGTTTGTAAACCTAGTAATCCAATGATGTAGTTCAGAAGCTAATTATTCCATTAAATACTTTTATTTAAATCAACAGAAGTCATTGAAAAAATTGAAAATAGATTAATACAGACATGTCTTGCTGAAGAAGCTTTTATGTCTTAACTTATTTTGGTGGTATAGCACAAGTTCTGTTAACATGAAGTGATAAGGAACCTCACTGACCATCTTGTCATTTCATAATGCAATATAATTTATGGTTCACTTCGCAAATTTTGAAACTTACGAGGTATAGGATTGCCAATATTGAAACTCACGAGGTATAGGATTGCTAATTTTGAAACATGCGGAACAAAAATGAAAAAAGTGTGGAACTTTAAGGGACACTTTTGCAGTTTCAAATAATGCTAGTTCACATGCATATATAATTTGCTAAGATATTTTTCCTTACAACTAGGATTTTTGTGTACAAATTCAATGTTGCAGATACAAAATTTGCAAGGACACTAATTGAATTGAAACTAATGAAGGATAAGATCAGCACTTAGAAACTAACCAGTAGATTGATAATCCAGATGGGACTGACAAGGAAAAGTAACCAATCATAAGTGGAAGGAACTTTAGAACAAGGAGTGTGTTCTTCTGAGATGGATCATCAGTCTGTCAAAACAAGACAGTAATCAGGACCAATACACACGAGGAAAAGAAGATAGAGAAGCAAATGGCTTAAACACAGAGAAAGTTAAAAGTAGCCCTTACTTGGGGAGGTTTCATGAGCTCCATCGAGACAAACTGAGACACAACAAGGAGGACAGGTAAAACTAGGTAAGCTGCAGTGTCATGCCAACCCAATGGTGGATGGCCATCCTGTAATATGGATAACATTATAATTCCAATATAGCATAAGCTTGTGATAGACACATGGCCAAAGGCTACTCAGCCTTATCAGTCCTCAACTATAAGTTAAACCAAAGCCAGCCTGCTAACTGAACAGGTTTAAGCAAAAATTCTATCGACATCACTGGACACGCTTCTTATAGATGTTTATTGCCATATATATAACAAGAGAAGTGTGTCTGAATCATATTTTGCACTATTTACTGCCCAGTATAGAAAGTTAAGCATTAGGGAAGAGGAAACAGAACATTTAACAACTGCAATTATATATACCACCCAAGTGTGTTGGCTACAGGCCAAAAACACAAAAGACCTTTGGAAAATGGATTAGATTTTTAGAAATAGTGAAATACACAGGAAGTATCTCACAAAAGAAAAGAAGAAACAAATCAGAACTTAAAAGGAAAAAAAAGTAAGGAGGGAATAACTAAAGAACATACATTGGTGTCCATTCTGTTTCCATATCCTCTTTTTTTAACCAAGAGGGGAGTCGATCTCCAGAAACTTTCACTTGCAGCCTCAATTATAGGGAGACTAATTTGTCTACATTGCTTATCATTTAGACACTTATCAGTTATTACCTCCCCTTATAGTCATTCTTGGACCTTGGACATTTTTGGAGATTTCCACCCAAATCCTTTTTTCCTATGCTGTTCATGTTGACTCCTTTCCAGTTCCATGTAGCTTCTTTTGTTTGAAGGCTAAGGTTCCATCAAATATTACGGCACTTGTTTGGTCAGTGGGTCTTATAATACTAATGATTTGTTATTACAGATACATGAATTTTAGACAAGCTAGTGACTTGCATTTCCACTTGAATTTTACACATCCCGCGACTTGGAGGCTGTAGAGTTTGTCCTTGGCATTTCCAGGAGGCAATTTAGACACTAGAATTCATTGCTGTGTGACAAGGACAGAGAGTGGGATTGTGGTTGGCTGGGACCATGGCCCCAGTTTGGGCTTTCAAATATGTTAGAGCAGCTGGTGTTATATAAATGAATTGTCTTCTAAGTTTTAAAAGGTATAACGAGATCTGCTTCGTAAAGTTTGTTTCCTAGTTCAATTCAAATATTAGTGAATCTAGTAAAGGCCCAATACTAATTAGTATCAATATCAAAACAGAAAACCCAAATTCTTATAGTTTGTCTTGTAAGATCAATATAACTCGCATCAATTTTAAAATTCCTTTTCTTTAGAATTATACGCAGAAACTAACATCAGTACACATTCAGAATATTTTTAACAATTCATGTAAAATTTCCTTTCCTAGTGTTCACAATTAACTAGCGAGATTTTTTCTTAATCTTCAATAATTTACTTCACCCCAACTTGAGTAAAATCCTAGCTCCAATCCTGCAGTGTTGAAATCCTTTCGGCCATTTGAACAGAGAGGAATGCAGAGGGTTTTATAGAATAGCTTCTAATGGATCATGTCACATTTCTGGAAAATTTTTGAGCTTTTTCTGTTGGAGCTTTTAGAGGGGCTTAAGACATTCATAGGGGTTGGAAGGGTGTACCCACTTTATACATTTTGACATTCATAGAGGTCTACTTACTTTGTACTCGTAAATTCCTCTCCTTTTGTTGTTTTCCACTTGGGAGAATCCTAGTCCTCCTTTGATGTGTTCTCTTCTATTGTCAAAATTTTATTTTAACAAATCCATCTACAATAATAAATGAACACTTTCTTTCTTAAAGATAAATTAGAAGTGGAAAATTTTGTAGAGTAAAGCTTCTAGGTACCTACTTAGGAAGGATGCGCAGCCATAAGTTGTAATTTCTACAGTCTAAAACAGCCATAAAAGACTTGCAAAATCCAGTATGAAGCAAATATTACAAGCCAGTTGAGGTACCAAAAGAGGACGCAGCCCCACCAAAGATGCGAGATAAACGATTTTTTAGAATCCAAAGGTCATCAAAAAGTTCTGAGTTCCCTTTACAGAGTCATCAGCCTTCATGATACTCCAAAACTCCCTATGTTTGAGGTCCTGACATCCTAACAGTAAAAATGGAAGGACGAGAATACTAAAAGAGATAAATGGGAAGAAAATGACTTAGGAGCCATGGAAAGGTATCCCAAGGGAAAGAGCTACTTTCTTTCCTTTACTTCGTTCAGTAGTAAGGCAAGGAGAAACTGAAGAAGAAGAAGAAGGCTGCTAGGCCCACAAAGAAGAAGAGGAGTATCCACCTTGTCGGGCACATCACTACCTTACCCTCCAAAAAGGCAGGGCCAGAGCTGTTTACTAACTTAGGACTTTTAACAAACACATTGTGCTCATCAACTTGTCTAACACTGGAACCCCCACGGATAAAATCATTAACATCTTTCATAGAGAATCCCTGAGCAGAAATGAACTTTTCCAAGTCTTGGTTCTTTTTGCGTTCAGCCACAGCATCCAGGCGATCTTTTTGAGAGAAATGTTGAGCAGCTCTAAAAATATCCTGCATAGCCCATACATGGTCTGGATTCAAATTATCATTAAGAGCTCCATTAACAGAAGATTCATCAGATTCAAAAGAACAGTCCAAAGGAACAGGCTCTGATTCGATCATATTTGGGGAGTTTGGGTTGGAAACCCCAAAATCAGCAAACAAGCCCGCCCCTAGATGGGCTACTTTCAGAATTTCCAGCAGAAAGGTCAGAATGGCTTACCATGTTGAAAGGAGAGAAAAAGTCAGACAGAGGTGGAAAGAGGGAGAAGGGAAGAGACAATGGAAAACATCTGATTAAGCCCCCAAATGATATCCTCAAAAAGGGTAATAGTCTGTGGACTTCTAGTCTGGTGGGCTATTTCCTGCATTCCAGGTTGCCTTTCAAGTTCGTAGAAGACACTGCCTTTAAATTGTGGGGGCAGTATGGGTTACAAAAGGTCTTTCTTCATGATAAAGGATTCTTCATTTTTAAATTCCAGGAAGCAATGTCTTGGCTTCAGGCCCATGGTATTTTGCTAACAAGCTGCTTACTCTCAAGTATTGGAAAGATAGGATTGATGTGCAGTCTGAAGCATGTACTAAAACTCCCATTTGGGCAAAGTTCCACCATATTCCTTTATACTACTGGACTGCAGAGGGGCTCAGTTACCTCGCTAGTGGTATTGGTAGACCTCTGTTTGCTGATAAATTAACTGAAAAGATGGAGCCTATGAACTATGCCAGATTCTGTATTGAAATTGATGTGAACACTGTGTTACACAACCGTCTTATGGTTACAGTCTATGATGAGGAGGCTGGTTGTGAGAAGCTTTTAGAAGTGAAAGTGGAGTATCAAAGTAAACCCTCCTCATGTTCCTCATGTAAAGTGTTCGGCCACTCTCTGTTCAAATGTCCTCAAGCAAACTTTCAATGGGTTCCCAAGTCATCCTCTGGTCCTGCTGCTCAGTCTAAGGGTGATGCTCAGGTGGCCTCTGAGGGCCCTTCAAATTCTGCTGCAGCTCCTGCTCCCCTGCTTAAGGATGCTGCAGTTGTCCAAGGCCAGGATGAGTGGACTATGGTTGACAGAGGTAAAGGAGTTGCTAATTCTCCCCTTGAGGCTTCTCCCTGCAAATTTGATACTCCCATTTCAAACTCTTTTTTGTTGATCTCTAACATAGCTGAGGCTACCCCGTCTAGTGCTGAAGCTACTCCTGGGCCTAATCCCCTTGTTGCTAAGCTGAAAATTATTGATGAAAAGGAGTATAAGGATTTAAAGATTAAACCACGATCTGAGTTGGAGATTGCTCCAACATCTAAGAAGAAGAACAAAAGAAGTGGGGGGAGGGGCTCCCCTTCAAAACCTCCTCCCAATTAATGGTTAATCTATGTTCATATAATATTAGGGGTGTAAATAAAAGACCTAAGAAGGTGTCAGTTCATGACTTTGTGGTATTAAACAATATTTCTTTTGTTGGCCTTATTGAGACTAGGGTTAAAGCGCATCATGCCAAATCTGTCTCCTTCAAAATATGTAGCAAGTGGAGTTGGGAATTTAATTATGAATTTCATGACAATGGCAGAATCTGGGTTGGCTGGGATCCCAATTTATGGGAGGTTAATATTCTTTTTAAATCATCTCAGGTTATTCATTGCTCTGTTAAGTCTGTGGAGCTAAATTCTATGTTTTTTGTCTCTATAATTTATGCTCTCCACACCCCGGTCGAAAGACGGAGACTGTGGCGAGATCTTTGCAGCATATCAAGCATCATGAGTGCTCCATGGACCATTCTTGGGGATTTTAACGAAACTGTGCATTGTGCAGGCCGAAAAATTGCGGAGAGCCAAGAAGGCTATTTGTGAACTTAATAAGAGTTTGGGTAATCTTTCTACCAATGTGGCTCTGGCTAGACAGCAACTACATCAGATTCAATCAGAACTGAGTATCAGACCTGGTGATAGGCAGTTGTTGCAATTACAGAGGGACTGTTCCCACAATCCGTGGGATGCTATTGTCAGAGAAGAAGCTCTTTTAAAGCAGAAATCCAGGGTCCTCTGGCTTAAGGAGGGGGATTCAAATTCTGGTTTTTTCCATAGCAAGAAAAAAAGTAGGTGGAATACTAATAAAGTCTTATCCATTGAATATGAGAGTGGTGATATGGTGCATGGTCATGAGCAGGTCCAGAGAGTAGCGGTGGATTATTTTAGCAAGCTTTTAGGCTGGGCACACTCTTTTTGCTACACTGGGCTTAATGATACGGGGCATATTTTTACTAGAACTCTTTCCTCTCCCCAAGCCCAGCTACCTTGAAATCTATGAAATCATGGCTACCTTGAAATATATGAAGAAAAATAAGAGCCCTGGGCCGGATGGGTTTAATGTGAACTTCTTTATTCACAATTGGGATATTGTTGGGCAGGATTTCCTTGCAGCTATCAAATCTTTCTTTGGGCAAGGCTGTCTCCTCAAAGCTTCAAATGCTACTGCCATAGCCCTTATTCCTAAGGTTCCTAATCCATCCTCTATGGGGGGATTTCAGACCCATTTCCTGTTGCAATACTACATACAAGTGCATATCCAAGATTATTGCTAATAGATTGAAAAGCACTCTTCCATCTCTTATTTCTCCAACACAAGCTGCATTTGTTTCAGGAAGGAAAATTGGTGATAACATCTTACTGGCTCAGGAATTGATGCGCAATTATCATAGGAGTTCTGGCCCTCCTCGATGCACTCTTAAAATTGATTTGAAAAAGGCTTTTGATTCGGTAAGATGGGAGTTCTTGTTTGATGTCCTATGCCACCTAAAATTTCCTCCAAAATTTATCTATTGGATTAAGGCCTGTATTACTACACCCAAATTTTCGGTCAAAGTAAATGGTGCTTTATGTGGGTACTTCAACGGTGCAAAGGGTCTTTGCCAAGGTGACTCATTATCTCCCTACTTGTTTGTTATTGTTATGGATATTCTATCTCTTATCATTGAAGATAAAATTAAACATCTCCTATTCAAGTGAGCTGCTCAAACTCGAATTACAAACCTATGTTTTGCTGATGATTGATGCTTTTCTGTCATGGGGCTATCCCAAATTTTGCCCAAGAGCCAATGCTCTCCTTATTTTCTGATATGTCTGGGCTGCTTCCAAATTTTGCCCAAGAGCCAATGCTTTGTTGCTAATGTCAACTCGGAGAAGGCTAGTCTGATTTTGGCAAGCCTTCAATTCCCAAGGGGCTTCACTCCAGCAAAGTTTCCTGGAGTCCCTCTCATATCTTCTAAGATGTCTGTTGCGGACTGCAGGCCACTGCTTGATAGGATCACATCTAGAGTTTCTGCTTGGGATTACAAAGAGACTGGTCCTCTATTACTGCTTATGTGATGAGTCCGAAAAATTCAAAGATGAAACGCCTCATGCTTTCCTTGTATATTTCTCCTGCCCACTCTTACATTTCCCTCATAAGGAGCCCTAATTAGTAAGCTAAGACGTACGCTTTTCCAGATATGAATATTTGGCAGACGCATTTACGACGACAAAGAGGCAATAAGAATATGATAATCAAAGCAGTAGGAAAAAGATTAGTAGTACCACAAATGGAGGAGCCAAGAAACTCCTGATCCGCTTTGTCGAGCAGCAATTGTAGTTGGGCCTCCCAAAGAGGGAATCCCTTCCGTCACTAGTCCCTTTGAGTAAAAGAAAGAAAATTAAAACAAAAAACTCCACAATCATTTACTCTCTCTGCTCCACAAAAAGAGCCCTTAATTTATAATGTTTAGTTTAATAGTGATAACATGATAATAGAAGTGTGATAATAAACTTGAGTACGTTGCAGCCATTTTATATTATCAATAAAAATGGGACTCTTATTTTTAGAACAAGAAAATGGTAAACGGGACTCTGTTTGAGGAATGGAAGGAGTATTATTCATTTATTCTGCACATATAATGTTTTATTCAAATCACTCTAACAACAATGTACGCAACTCCTAATACCTCATTTGCCGCGTTTGAAAGTGCTTGATATAAACCAATCCAGACTGGTATTGTAGCCAACGTTGGTAAACAACCTGTTATATTACCCCCCCCCCCCCCAAAAAAAAAAAAAATAATTAATAATTGAAGCATTGATGCCATAATGGAATTGCTACAAGCAAATACAATAACATACAAAAGAGATGGACAAAACAAAGTTTCGCAAAATGGATGTTAAAATTCACAATGTTACAGTACTATCTTGAATTTTGAACAAATTAGAACCTTAATACAAAGACTTTAACAATGATTCAATTTCTTTGTTTGCTTACTATGGAATTTTTCTACAGTTATACTACCCCTTAATTTAGAAGTGGAATTGAATTGCATTCATTTATGCTCAATAAAATCATATGAAACTCCAACATGGAGACTTTGAAGAACAGCAATAAATAAAAACAAGAGTGAAATGGAGCTTGTAAATAATTTTTTTCTCTATAAATAAAATGAAAATAATTAATTCTAAATTTTGGAATAGAAATTAATACAATGTCTAAAATCATATCTTCAAACTAAAACAATAATTAATGCTTAATGATAAAATGAAGGATTTATAATTACTTCAAAGTTGTTGTTGTCCAACTTTTTGAGTTTCTTAATGTACGTAAATATGTGTGTAACTATGTATATATTCATATGAATAACTATTAAACCAAGTTTCTTGAACTCCAAACTCTTGAACAGAAATATAATCAGAATCTCACTCCGACAATTTCATTAAAATTAATTAGATTACAATATTACATAACTGTGATCCAACTGGGCTCAAGAGTCTTTTACATTCTTTCAGTAGATACTCAGCACTATCAGCTTAAGCTCTAAGAAATGGAATCAACCAAGTATGTATCAACCCCTTACACCTCCCTCACATTTGACTCCCTCCCTATCTAGTGGAGAGATAAACACAAATATTGAATGCGCACAAATTTGACAAAATGGCAAAACTACAAAAAGAGGAACCCAAGACTTGTTCACAACAAAGCTTTGACACCATGATACTAGATAGCTATCGTAAGAATCTATAAGACTGTTACCATGTTAAGTAACCGACTGCTCTAAATGTTTAAGCTGTTTGAGAGAGGAGCCAGTAATGTTTATCCAGGCTTTAACAAAACATGCCCAAGTATGCGTAAACAATTCAAAAGGAAAACATAATACATATATATATATATATATATAATATTTGTAATCTATTTCCAGCAAAAGAATTGTGAATGTATGGTCAACAACAGAATTGCAAATTTATGGCCAGCAAAAGGAAAAGATTCTACCACAGAAATTAATTTGAGCTTTTAGTAGTTCACTAATGTAATACCCAGAAAATAAATAAATAAATAATTTTTTTTTAAAATTTTGTTTAAATATTTTAATTGGACTTTTTTTATGTTTGAGTCAAATTGTATTTAAGTATTTGGACTACATTAATTGGGCCTTTAAACTTATTGGGTCTAACTTATATTTGTGTGTGATTAAAATCCTTTTATAATTAGGAGAATTAAAGAAATCTCTTAATAAATAAATAGTTAGACCTAATTTATTTAAACATTATAACTAACACATAACTGAGGAAAAGAAAAAAAAAAGGGGCGGCGACCGGGAGAGCAGAACAAGAGCCGCAAGGAGTATAATCAGTTGCTAAGAATTTTTGGGTAAGTGATGAATTCATGTGTGGTTATTATTATTATTAATTAAATAATAAAACTATTCACGTGAGTAGTGATCAGAGCTTTTAAATTTGCTAGGCTTTTGGTTTTGTCAGTAATTATTCGAATAGTTGGAGACTATATATATATGCAGTTTAAAAAAAGAGAGGCTATCTACTATATATATATTAGGCCAGTAGGCCATTAATGCGTTATATATATATATATATATGAAATATTTATAAATCATTTAAGAACTATATGTAAATTCAAATTAAATAATTTTGTTGATAAAATTAAAAAAGTTACTTAATAATAAATTTAACAATTTTATGTATTAATGATTGGATTGTAATAAAATCTTATTAAATTATTTAGATTGAACGGAGAGAGTCTAAACGAGTTTTTGGAATATACTTTGGGTATTACATTGCTTAATTCAGGTACGGATTCCGTACTCTTTCAGCGATACTCTTGTTAAATTTGATTTGTTCGTTTTGTTCCTTGTTTCGAATTTCGTTATTATTTCACATAATTAATTCTTGTGAAATTCATATAATAGTTTTGTTTTGGGGCTAATTCATATGACTTGAATTTGTACTCTTTGAATTAGGTTATTATGTTATTATTTATTTTGATAATTGTAGAGCGGTACATGTTGTTACTTTCTTTTGAGACATTGTGATTATATTTCGATTTGGTTCAACATGTACATATAGAACCCTCTCTATTAATATTGTGTCGCATGTGTTGTGATATGATATTATTATTAGAATATACCGTAGGGTATACCTGAGCTATAACCACCTGTGGGGGTACCACAGGTATGTCGTCTTGGCACGAGAGGCATGACACCTTTCGTGGCGGTGTGATCAGTCCACGGCGTCTCCATTTTGTGCTCCGGTGGGAGTTGGCCATTTGGTGTTTTGTTGTGGGAGGCGTATGGGTCAACCCTAGTTTTTTTGTTGTTGTTCTGTTCTGTTCTGTGGAGTGGCGATGTTTGTGCCAAACACGCCTTCCGATTTTACATATATTTGGATTCGCGGTCCAATGTGTGTGACTTGCCTGTGTGGCATTATTTGACCTTGCCTGTGTGGCAAGGTATATTTTTGTTTTATTTTGAGCTGGTATGAAATAACACTCAGCCATTTGATTCAGCCTATTATTTCATTGTGTTAGTTTTGTTCGTTTCAGTTTAGTTCATTTGTTGAGTTAGTTATTTCGTTTCATTATTCTTGTATTCTATATCCGTACTGGGCGTTTGGCTCATGCTGTATTTTTCTTCCGGCAGGTAATCAGGGGGATCAAGGGCAAGTGTGATGAGAGCTCCATTCGATCCAATGGTCTAGGAATATTCTGTTTAGGCTGGACATATTAATTTCTTTGGAGTTCTAATAATTATTTCAGATTATGGTTTGAGCCAGTTTGGCATGTATTCTGGTTTGACCTTGTTGATATTTATTAGTTTTAAATACTATTCTTTTGTGGTTTAGAGCTTTAGTATTATTTTCTTTAGTTCTGTTGTGTTTTGAGTAACCTCCCTTTCTATTTCGGGAAGGGGGTGTTACAGAGTTGGTATCAAAGCTTAGGTTCTTTCTTGTAGAAAACTTATTTAGGTTTGACCTGTGAGTTATGGGTAGAATTCTGGGTTAGGTTTTATTCAGTTTGATTTTCTGTTTAGCTATATTCAAATCTGTCTCTAATCTATTTTGCTGATATTCGTTGATCTCTTTCTTAGATGGCTCGTAGATCCGCTAGAGTTGCTAGGAGGCGAGGTAACAATAGGGGAAGAGGTGATGGTCAGCCCGATGAGCAACCTAATGACCAAATTAATGCTCAATTGGCTAACTTGGTGAATCAGGCGGTTAATCAGGCTTTACCACAGTTGGTGGCACAGGTGGTACAGGCAATGCAGCAGCCACCAGAAATTCCTGAGCAGGGGAACTCGGGGAATAATGGTCCGCAGGCAAACGAAGAGGAAGGGAATGCGGATGGTCTTGATCAACAGGTGGTTCCAATGTACATATGGTTGGAGAGGTTTTAGAAGCAGAAGCCACAGTCTTTCAGTTCAGCTCCAACTCCAATTGATGCAGAGAATTGGATTGCACACCTAGAGAAGATTTTTGATGTGTTGGGCTGCTCAGATAATCAGAGAGTGTTGCTTGCTGCTTATAAGCTGGAGGGGGATGCACAGAGGTGGTGGAAAGCGCTGAAAACAACCAAGGGTGATGGGTACGTGGAAACACTTCGATGGGCAGAGTTTTGTGAAGTCTTTTATCAGCAGTTCTTTCCAGCTGCTGATAAAGAGGCCTATGCTAGAGAGTATCTGTCTATTTCTACAGAAAGATGATGAGTTCATCACAGATTTTATGACGAGGTTCACCAGGTTGGCAGGTTTTGCGGGAACCTCTGCAGGGACTGCAGCGGAACAGGCGGAGAAGTTCAAGTGGCGGATTCATTATAGGTATCGGCAACATCTCATTAACACCAAGTTTGCAGATGTATCGGCTGTGGCTAATGCGGCCAAGAACATTGAGATGGAGCGACAGGACTTTCGGTCTTCTAAATCGGAAGGGAATCGGAAGAGGGATAGAGATGACCAGCAGGGTCAAGCTTCGGGTCAACATGGGAGAAATCAAGGTGGTCAGTGGAACAGAAATCGTGGTGTCCAGCAGGGACAGTGGCGTGGCCAGAATCAGAACAGGGGTAATCAGCAGATGCCTCAGCAGGGGCAGAATCGTCAGCTTTAGCTACCTTGGTATGGACAGAATCCTCAGCAAGGGCAGAATCGTCAGCAGGGGCAGAATCAGGGTCATTATCCGGGACCAGCTGGTGAGGGTAACCCAAATCTTATTCCGATAGTTCTTTGTGCCATATGTGGGGCTAATCATCCGGGGAGACAGTGTCATAGAGTTACTGGTGCATGCTTCTTGTGTGGACAGATGGGTCACATGGCTAGAGATTGTACCGGGCCACGTGGTAATGGTGGAGGCGGTAATCATGGTGGCAATGGTGGTCAGCGTCAAGGTGGTCGAGTGTTTGCCTTGACACATAATCAGGCAGCAGGTGCGCCAGGTACTGTTTCTGGCACTCTTTTAGTTGGTAGTCGTGATGCTTCTATTTTATTTGATATTGGTTCTACTCATTCTGTTGTTGCTCAGTCTTTTGTTCGGCACCTGGGGGTGCCATCTCGGTCTTTAGATTCTGTTATGTCTATTGCTACCCCGATGGGGACTTCTGTTATTATTTCTGATTTATATCGAGGGTGTCCGATCAGTTTTGGGGATAAGATTCGTAGTGCTAATCTTCTTCCAATGTGTATGCACGATTTTGATGTTATTCTCGGGATGGACTGGTTGGATAAGCACCAGGCCACTATTGACTGTCAGGCGAAGAAGGTTATATTTGGAGATGTAAAGTCTCCGGAATTCGTATTTCAGGGTTCACAGCCAAGTAGAGTGGTGAAATTGATCTCAGCCTTGAAGGCTAGGAAGTTAGTGGCAAAGGGTTGTGAGGGGTATTTGGCATTTGTGAAGGATACCTCTAAGGGCGAGTCTCGTATTGAGGATATTGCAGTGGTTCGTGACTTTCATGATGTGTTTCCTGAGGAGTTGTCAGGGTTACCACCGCAACGGGAAGTTGAGTTCACTATTGAGCTCGTTCCTGGGGCGGGACCTATTTCTAAAGCGCCGTATCGGATGGCACCATTGGAGTTGCAAGAGTTGAAGGAGCAGTTGCAAGAGCTGTTAGATCGTGGTGTAATTCGGCCGAGTGTTTCGCCATGGGGTGCTCCGGTTTTATTTATGAAAAAGAAAGATGGGTCTATGAGGTTGTGCATAGACTACAGAGAGTTGAAAAAGATTACTATCAGGAATCGGTATCCATTGCCTAGGATTGAAGACTTATTTGACCAACTTCAGGGGGCGAAGTATTTTTCGAAGATAGACTTGAGGTCGGGTTATCATCAGTTGAGGGTGAGAGATGAGGATGTCTCTAAAACAGCTTTTCGTACTCGCTATGGGCATTATGAGTTTCTGGTGATGCCATTCGGGTTGACTAACGCTCCGGCGGTGTTTATGGATTTGATGAATCGAGTGTTCAAGGAGTACTTGGACCAATTTGTTATTGTCTTTATTGATGACATTTTGGTTTACTCCAAGTCTAGGGAGAAGCATGAGGAGCATCTTCGCACAGTGTTGGGGATTTTGCAGAAAGATAAATTGTATGCTAAATTCTCTAAATGCGAGTTTTGGTTGGAGCATATTGCATTTTTGGGCCATGTTGTTTCTGCTGAAGGCATTAAGGTGGATCCTGCGAAGGTTGAGGCTATCACTAAATGGCCGAGACCTACTACTGTGACAGAGATTAGAAGTTTCTTGGGTTTAGCAGGGTATTATAGGAGATTTGTGGAAGGATTCTCTTTGCTTGCTTTGCCATTAACTCAGTTGATGAAAAAGGGCACGAAATTTGTGTGGAATGAGGAGCGCGAGAAAAGTTTCGAGGAGTTGAAGAAACGGCTTGTGACAGCTCCTATACTTGCATTGCCGTCAGGGACTGGAGGTTTCCAGATTTATAGTGATGCTTCTAAGAAGGGTTTGGGGTGTGTTTTGATGCAACACGGTAAGGTGATTGCTTACGCGTCTAGGCAACTTAAACCTTATAAGGTGAATTACCCCACACATGATTTGGAGTTGGCAGCGATAATCTTTGCTCTAAAGATTTGGAGGCACTATTTGTATGGAGAGACTTGTGATATCTTCACCGATCACAAAAGTCTTAAATACATTTTCACTCAAAAAGAGCTTAACATGAGGCAGAGGCGTTGGTTGGAGCTTCTAAAAGATTATGATGCGAGGATTCAATATCACCCGGGGAAGGCAAATGTGGTTGCAGACGCTTTTAGCCAAAAAAGTTCAGGAAATGTAGCAGCTCTTATTACACAACCTCAGCTTAGTTCGGATATGGAGCGACTAGAGTTGGAGTTGTATGTCCAAGGTTCAGATGGGCATTTGGCAGGTATGAGAGTGGAGCCCTCTCTTATTTCAAGGGTTAAGGAAGCTCAAAAGGAAGATGGGGAATTGTGGAGTATGGCACAGAATATGGAAGAGGGCAAGCAGCCCGACTTTCGTATTGATGACCATGGTGTGATTTGGTTGGGTGAGCGGTTGTGTGTACCATCTGATCCAATCATTCGGGAGGCGATTTTGGCGGAGGCTCATAGTTCGCCATTTTCTATTCATCCAGGTTCTATAAAGATGTACAGGGATTTGAAGAAAATTTTTTGGTGGAATGGGATGAAGCGAGATGTGGCTGAATATGTTGGGAAGTGCCTCACTTGTCAACAAGTGAAGATAGAACATCAACGAGCTAGTGGGTTGCTGCAACAGTTAGACATTCCAGTGTGGAAATGGGAGGATATCACGATGGATTTTGTAACTGGTTTGCCGAAGACTTTCAGGAAGAATGATGCCATTTGGGTTGTGGTGGACCGGTTGACTAAATCGGCACACTTTTTGGCCATCCACGAGGGCTACTCTGTGGATAGGTTGGCACAGATATTTCAGCAGGAGATTGTTAGACTTCATGGTACTCCGGTGTCTATTGTTTCGGATCGGGACCCACGATTCACTTCACGGTTCTGGAAAGGGTTTCAACGAGCTTGGGGTACTCGGCTCAACTTTAGTACTTCTTTTCATCCGCAGACTGATGGGCAATCCGAACGGACCATTCAAACTTTGGAGGACATGTTGAGGTCTTGTGCACTTGAGTGGTCGGGCAACTGGGATGACTACTTGAGCCTAGTTGAGTTTGCTTATAACAACAGTTGGCATGCGAGTATTAGGATGGCTCCGTTTGAGGCATTGTATGGTAGGAAGTGTCGGGCACCAACTTGTTGGGATGAGGTTGGCGAGAGAGCCATAGAAGGGCCTGAGTTAGTTCAAATCACTACGGAGAAGGTAGCGGTGGCTAAGGAGAAATTGAAGTCGGCTCGATCACGGCAGAAGAGTTATGTTGATAAGCATAGGAGGACCTTAGAGTTTGAACCTGGTGAGCATGTGTTCCTAAAAGTTTCTCCTTGGAAGGGTATTCGGCGATTTGGTCTGAAAGGGAAGCTTAGTCCGCGTTATATTGGCCCATTCGAGATTCTGGAGAGGGTTGGTGAGGTTGCATATCGGTTAGCTTTGCCTCCACAGCTAGCTGTGCACAATGTGTTCCATGTGTCGGTGTTGAGGAGTTATAAATATCATCCGTTGCATGTGGTGCAATATCCGTTCGATAAGATTAGTGATGATCTTACTTGTGTGGAGCAAGCCGAGGCGATTCTGGATCGTCAAGAGCGGGTTATGAGGAGGAAGACACTTCCGTTTGTTAAGGTTTTGTGGAGAAATCATTCGGAGCGAGAAGCTACATGGGAGATGGATGAGTCTATTCGAGTGGAATATCCGCATCTTTTTGATAATTAGGTTCGTTCTTTTCTTTTGATTCCGGGGACGGAATCCTTTTAAGAGGTAGGTGATGTAATACCCAGAAAATAAATAAATAAATATTTTTTTTTAAAAATTTTGTTTAAATATTTTAATTGGACTTTTCTTATGTTTGAGTCAAATTGTATTTAAGTATTTGGACTACATTAATTGGGCCTTTAAACTTATTGGGTCTAACTTATATTTGTGTGTGATTAAAATCCTTTTATAATTAGGAGAATTAAAGAAATCTCTTAATAAATAAATAGTTAGACCTAATTTACTTAAACATTATAACTAACACATAACTGAGGAAAAGAAAAAAAAAAGGGGCGGCGACCGGGAGAGCAGAACAAGAGCCGCAAGGAGTATAATCAGTTGCTAAGAATTTTTGGGTAAGTGATGAATTCATGTGTGGTTATTATTATTATTAATTAAATAATAAAACTATTCACGTGAGTAGTGATCAGAGCTTTTAAATTTGCTAGGCTTTTGGTTTTGTCAGTAATCATTCGGATAGTTGGAGACTATATATATATGCAATTTAAAAAAAAAAAAGGCTATCTACTATATATATATTAGGCCAATAGGCCATTAATGCGTTATATATATATATATATATATATATATATGAAATATTTATAAATCATTTAAGAACTATATGTAAATTCAAATTAAATAATTTTGTTGATATAATTAAAAAAATTACTTAATAATAAATTTAACAATTTTATGTATTAATGATTGGATTGTAATAAAATCTTATTAAATTATTTAGATTGAACGGAGAGAGTCTAAACGAGTATTTGGAATATACTTTGGGTATTACATTGCTTAATCCAGGTACGGATTCCGTACTCTTTCAGCGATACTCTTGTTAAATTTGATTTGTTCGTTTTGTTCCTTGTTTCGAATTTCGTTATTATTTCACATAATTAATTCTTGTGAAATTCATATAATAGTTTTGTTTTGGGGCTAATTCATATGACTTGAATTTGTACTCTTTGAATTAGGTTATTATGTTATTATTTATTTTGATAATTGTAGAGCGGTACATGTTGTTACTTTCTTTTGAGACATTGTGATTATATTTCGATTTGGTTCAACATGTACATATAGAACCCTCTCTATTAATATTGTGTCGCATGTGTTGTGATATGATATTATTATTAGAATATACCGTAGGGTATACCTGAGCTATAACCACCTGTGGGGGTACCACAGGCATGTCGTCTTGGCACGAGAGGCATGACACCTTTCGTGGCGGTGTGATCAGTCCACGGCGTCTCCATTTTGTGCTCCGGTGGGAGTTGGCCATTTGGTGTTTTGTTGTGGGAGGCGTATGGGTCGACCCTAGTTTTTTTGTTGTTGTTCTGTTCTGTTCTGCGGAGTGGCGATGTTTGTGCCAAACACGCCTTCCGATTTTACATACATTTGGATTCGCGGTCCAATGTGTGTGACTTGCCTGTGTGGCATTATTTGACCTTGCCTGTGTGGCAAGGTATATTTTTGTTTTATTTTGAGCTGGGTATGAAATAACACTCAGCCATTTGATTCAGCCTATTATTTCATTGTGTTAGTTTTGTTCGTTTCAGTTTAGTTCATTTGTTGAGTTAGTTATTTCGTTTCATTATTCTTGTATTCTATATCCGTACTGGGCGTTTGGCTCATGCTGTGTTTTTCTTCCGGCAGGTAATCAGGGGGATCAAGGGCAAGTGTGATGAGAGCTCCATTCGATCCAATGGTCTAGGAATATTCTGTTTAGGCTGGACATATTAATTTCTTTGGAGTTCTAATAATTATTTCAGATTATGGTTTGAGCCAGTTTGGCATGTATTCTGGTTTGACCTTGTTGATATTTATTAGTTTTAAATACTATTCTTTTATGGTTTAGAGCTTTAGTATTATTTTCTTTAGTTCTGTTGTGTTTTGAGTAACCTCCCTTTCTATTTCGGAAAGGGGGTGTTACAACTAATGCTTGAAAAGAACTATAATGTGAATAAAAATAGTTGTGGCAACTACAGCTGGCATAGATGTAGCAAAGCATTAAACTAGGGGTAATTTTGTTAGCTCACTTATTTAATTAAAGGCACTTTTGTCATTTCACCATTTCATCAAGAAAAACTATGTTGTTTTGATCTGGTTGCCATAGCCGGTGATAGAAAAATTTAACTACGAACACAGGTAGTGGTTATGGATTGATTGAAGAAAGATATACCAGCCAAAGGGTTAACCCCTGCCTGTTTATATAGGCGTGATGTCTCAAGTTGTATTCTTTCCTGTGCAACATAAAACAAAAAGAGTATATCAGTTCTGCCAATTTTCATGTCAAATAAGAAAAAGAACATCATAGTGTTATTACGTAAATGTCAAATAAGAAAAACATGTAGCTGACCCCAAGAAATTGTGACAATTCTTTGTTGAGTTATTACGTGCATGTCATATGATCGTAATGAAAAAATTGTAAGTGATTCATTAAATCGATTTTCAATCACCCACAGACCCACTATGGAAGTGTGGTGATCTCTCTAGTCTCTAATCCATCATTGCATTCTATAAAATGATTTATGTTTACCTTTATCAAGATACCCCATTGTAGATTTTATAACGGTTATACTTTTTACTAACGGGCAAAAACAAAAAACACATCTCGACATCCAAGATTTATTAGTGACTTAATGATGACATTTTCAAGCAGTGTTTGCAATTCCTTAAAAGTCATGACTTTTATTCAAACTTTAAACGCATCTAGCAAATTAGATATATAGTTCAAGACAAATCCTTTTTAGATGTATCAGGTTTCCTAGTTTTTCCATGCAAGTGTTTCTCACTCCCTTCACAAGACTTTTATACTTTCCTTTCTATTGCAGAAACTTCTTTCCGCTTATCTAAACTCACACAAACACAAAAATATTTGTGATTGTGATATATGATATCATTAAATGCTTCACTTCATTTTTTAAAATGTGATAAGTTTGAGCAACATACTCTACTCCAAATAAAAGAAAACTGAACATGTATGCATCTCACCTGATTTCCTGCATATCTTTGTTGTATTGCTTTGATCTTTTGGTTGCAGGTTTTGCATTGCCAATGTTGATTCAACCTATATAAAAAAATTAAAAATAAATAAATGTTATCAAATAACAGTACACGCTCTAACGTTACTAGTCTATATTTCTAAGTTACAGATGGAATAATTGAATGGTGAGCATGTTTCTATCTGAAAACCACAGTGAGAGATAAGTTTACCTGTTGCTTTGTCGAAGGGAGCGTGACAATTTTAACAAAAACCGTGAGCACTATAATAGCAAATCCATATGAATAAGGTACATGCACAGCTGTGAGTCCATCCTTCAATACCTGATACAAGGAAAAATCAGATTGATCATCACCAATATATTTTTATGGTTGATACTACTATTTCCATAGTTTGAAGACTACTCAAGAATCTAGTGGAAAGCATATTAAGGCATTGCCAACGTTGACTTCCGGTGAGAACATTACTTCTGGAGCTACATGTGGTAACAAACTACGAGAAAACAAGCACGCTACATGATACAAGACAACCAGAAAAATCAAGAAACAAAACAAACATAAGATTATATGATTTTAAAAAACTACAAAGCCATGCTGAAATAGAAGAATCATCCAAGATTTTGAAACATATGTTGTAATTGGCTGAACCTGTTCCAGATAGATTAAAACCCTGCAAGTTATAGCATGCCAAATATCAGAATTAACAGCCAACCACTGTTAGTTCCATCTTTAATCACCCAAACGTTGTATTTTTGCAAGACTTGTAAGTCTTATGTTTGTCTAATATGCAAGAATTCCCATAAAATATTTTGCATAAAAGGCAGTCTGCCCAGTAATCTGTAGGAAGAATTAATATCAGTTACAAATGACAGCATCAACAATAATAATAGAGAAAACTTATAAGTGCTAACAATACGTGAAAGAAAAGAAATCAAAATATGTATGATGTATGTATGCAACAATATATATACAAGAGATAACTTAGTTACAAATCAATGAATTTCATTACATTTATATTGTTTATCATATCGTCCGAGACTATATGGGGGTAGGGGGCTCTGGACATCATGTTTGCACTTTGCAATCCAAATCTGAAATCTTTCTCAGGAGAGCAACCAAGTAACATCTTCTATAACATTGTTGTATGAACTATGAACCTTGCCTCAGCGCATCAATCTGAATCTCTCTTTGTATACATTGGGGGGGGGGGGGTACGTACATACATACATATATATATATATATATATATATATTAGATTTTTTATGTATTTCATATTAGATGTACCTGCTGTTCTTTGCTGGAGAACTATACATCATATATATTAATAAATAGATCTCGCTCATATGGAAATGATATTAATCCCTCAACAGCTATTTTTGTTTTTCCTCTCACAAATTATCTTCTTCTTTACCCTCAATATTCCCATGAAAGGAAAGAAGAAAAATATTTCAAACTTTGTGTTTGTATTAAGACTTATGTTAGATGAGTTCTTTATTGATATTTGATAGAAAAAGGAATTTGTAAGTTTGTTTGGTGTGTTAGAATTGTTCATAATTAGATATTTTAGAGGATAGATTGTTTAATTTTGATCAATATTGATAGGTGTCATTTTTTTTAGTATATTTTGATGATAATAATTATGAAGTAATTAAATAGGTTTGAGATTTAATTAATTATTTTTACTTTTATATAAACTATTTTCTAATTTATTTTTGAATGAATTTTTATTGACCTTAATAATTTAAATATCAAGTGTTAAATAAATTGATTCATATAAATATTTCCCAGGCAAGGAGATCCTATGTTCTTTCAAAACCAAATTTGGGCAAAAATGTTTTATTGCATGCATATATGTTCTATATATAAGAATATTATATATTATAGTATATAATATATAACAGGTATGAGTGTGCATGTGCATGTGCATAAACATATATATATATATATATACGTACTATATATAATTATAAACCATGTGTGTTATATACATATAAACCGTGTATGGACATTAAATGAAAAGGGGACAAACCTTTTGGGATATGGTTGGTTATTAATCTACTTTGACCGAATTAATGCATATTTGAAATGGCTTTCAAATTGAACATTAAATTGCTAAGTGATCAAGAAATTGCCCGGGCGGAAATTTGAGTTCTTTCCGTTTATCAATCCATGTGCTTCAAATTGATCCAAACCATTAAAACAATCTCACCCTCTCATTCAAAATTAGTTTTCAAATATTACCATTCTGCCCCTGACTTCAAAATTCTATAAATAAAGAGTCTTTCATTCAAGTGAAAAGAAAAGCTTACTCTCCTTGCCTACATACTCTCTCTAAAGCTTTATATCTCTTCTTACAAAAGTTCTGATTATTTGAGAAGAGGAAATTGGTCCAAGTAATTGAGATAAGTCATTTGAGTTAACTTAGTTGAATTATTTCTTACTTGCTTTATATTTATAGATATACGAATATAAATTGTTATACACAATTTTATATATTTATATTTCATCTATTTATCAAATAAAAAGTCATACTTAAACGCCGCAAGGCTACGGAGATACACCTTTACGGAGAGGAATTCGAACCGTACGATTCCTTATAGTCTTAAGTAACTTTTTATTGATATTATTTATATAAATATCGTAAATAGATACGACACTTGATAGTTCAAAACGACATTGATATATTCCTCCAAAAAGAGTGAATTATCCGAACCGGATTTGAAAATCGTAGTGATCTATTGAAAATATTTATATAAATATCAATTGTGAGAATATAAATTTTGTCATTGTTAGACGACGCAAGGCTACAGAGATATTCCTCTTAAGTGAGGGAATCGAACCGTACGATTCCTTATAATACTAAGTGACTTTATTTATAAAATCACATAATAGATAAAATATTAATATATATTATCTGAGTTAAACAAGCATATTTGTTATATCAAGTTGTGTTTAACTGATTAAATTGTTATTCTTTGATAATTATTGCTTAAATTGCTTTAATCTTTTTATACACAAGTATTGGAACATAAAATCATTCATATAATACTTGTTAATGAATATCTGAGAAACAAATATTTTTAGTCCATAGAAAAACATTCTTTATTATAAAGAATAAATAATTCTTTATAAATTGCATTAAAATCATTTATCTGCTTATAAAGAAGTATCTTTGAGCATAAGCTAAAACTTACTTATTTGCTTACTCAAGAAGCACAATTTACATAAAACATAAAAGTTATTTAAATTTTTATAACAGTGCATAATTTACACATTTGCTTACACACAAGTATTATTTGATCAAAGCACATATTAATATCTGCTTACAAAGAAGCATATTTTCTCAAGAATAAAAGTCATTAAACTTTTATAAAAATATTTGTTCTTTAATTGATATCTGCTTATCTGAAAAGCATCAATCTGTATTAAATTTTATCTGCTTATTTTAGAAGCAATTTGTTGTAAAATTCTCTGTAAAAAGAAAAGGGTAGAGTTAGTTTATTTTATGTACATGTGGGAAAGATAAAGTAATTTTTCGACCAAGACCAGGGTAGTAGAGAGGTTAGCTGAGAGTTGGGTCTCTAGTGAACTTATGAGGTGAGGAAGAAGTTATTGTTTCAAGACCAGATCATAGAATAGAACTGAACTCAAAAGAAGTACAACTAAGCTTGAAGAGGGAGCTGAGAGTTTGTTGTCCAAGATAGGTAGTTGTGAATAGTTGAAAGTTTGTCTATAAAACTTTGTAAATGTTTCTCCGCCTGTTGAAGGAATATTTATTACTGATAGTAATAGGATCTCAAGTTCCAAATAGGAACTTGAGACTGGACGGAGCAACATACCAAGAGTGTATGTTGTGAACCAGATAAATCTCTGTGCATTGTGTGATTGAATTTTTACTGTCGTGCATATTAATTTCTAACACTGCAAATTAATTATTCAAAAATTCAAAAAGGCCTAATATAATTTTTTAAATCTGTAATAATCTATTCAACCCCCCTTTTAGATTATTATTGGACTTTCAAATATATTTCATATGTTCTAAATATACATTCCAAAAAGATTTGCAAACAAAACATGTCCACATACAATATTTATTATTATTCGTGGTATTGTATCTTTTATTATCTCTATTACGTGACAGTCTCTATATTGTATGTATCAAAATAAATGAATAAAATACACTCTACATCATCTTTACTCTTCTATGTAAGTTTATCCCGCCTCATTTTCATAGAAAATATTTCTCTCCATGATTTTCTAGAATATGATTTAATATTACTTTTTTGATAGGTGAGGACTTCTCAATGGGGCACCAATCCTAGAACTACTCTTGCCCAAGTACACTTTACTTCGTGAGTTCTAATGGGATATGGTGCATTAATGCCGCACATCACACCCAGAAAATGCTTTAACCTTCATATCACATACCCACTGGATTTCCAGTAGTCTAAACATTCATAGTGTCTCCATTTACATAGAACTAAAAGTCATGATCTTTTCAATCCTATGAAGTTATAGAGCCGACATTGTTTTGACCTTAGAAGTCATACTTGTTAATTTACGACTAATTTGGCAGAGTGGTGAGGAAGTCTAAAATCACTTCTAATTTAAAAAAATTTGTCTTTGGTAACATGACAAAAATACTTTTAGTCATCGAGATCTAGGGTGTAAAAGCACTTTCACCTGAAGCTAAAATTTTGTGCTTTCAAAAATGAGATTAGAATTACCCTTCAAAAACTATCAAAATATATTTCTAATTAATGGGTAGTTTTGGACCATAGTATGAGGATTGGAACTACCAACCTTGAGTTATTCCTTAAGGCTCAAGGCCTCTGCCATTTTTCCCACCCATCTAGTAATAACAATGCTTCTTCTGGACACACCCGCCCAGGAGCACTTATTATATCCAAATTCACTAGGAATCACTTTACAACAATTTCTTTAGAATGTATAAAAAGTAAAACTTTAATTGAATAATCATAGTTTAGATGTTACAATTTTATATGACAAATTATACGGTGTTCACATACACAATTTATATGTACACTAGACACTAGTATTTAATTAACACGTGTTAGATGCCACTTAATTATCAACTATACATAAATAAATACAATTATATATTTATATGGGTCCTCTTAACATGTGCCCTAAGGACACATGCTAAGTACACAATATTCTGTTCAACTTTGTTTATATTCTCTTGATTTCTACATTTGCATTAAGTTCAAGGAAATAAACACACAATTCAAAATAGTATTAAATACACAATTCTCTTAAAATTGTGTGCGGACACATGTTAACAAATTCCTATTTATATTAAGTACGATTAAAGCTTTTACCTTCAAAACAACTTCCATAGCCTCCGATATAAAACCGAACCAACCACTGTTTTTCTGGACAGTGGAGTCAGCTGAGGCAGAAGCCGCCGAATCAACTGCAACAGCAGCATCGGCGAGCGTGACCAAAAGGCTTTCCGTTCGGCTAAAAATTGTGCCCAAATCGATAGAACTATCAAACGATTGAATTGGAGGAAGATCATTGAAGCTGAACTTGACTGTGGTGGTTAGTAGTCTTCGTTGTGGAAGGGTTTGGAGGCCATGGCGAAGGGGCGTGCCGATGAAAGAAGGAGAAGAAATTAGAGTCTTCGCCATGGATGGAAGAAAAGCTAGGGTTTATGCAGTGCAGCAGCAGATTAGGTTGAGCTGCTTGCTGCTCATGGGAGCTGAGCAGACGGGGAGGAGAGGAATGTGGATCATGTATTTTGCTTATCCAACGTTTTTTGTAATTCGCAAAATAAATTTGGTATGGTGTCTCTGTGATTGGTTCCGACTTCTTACAATCTCCAATACATGCATGTGCCACGTCAAAATAGTGAAGAATTTTCTTGTCATTTTCATGTAGAAGTTAAATAGGTTGTGTAATTAGCAATTACCAAATGGCCTTCTTTAGGTAGCATTTGGGGGGTAAGAGTTAGTTATGGTGTAAACAAATTGACTGTCTCAAACGATTAAAACTTGAAAATGAAAAAGGTGAGGAGAAAAATAAGAGAAATTTATCTTTTTTATGTAGGTACGATATTTGGTTCGAGTTTAATTAACTAGTTTAACAAAGATTATGGAAAGAGTTAGAGAATTAACCTAAGGGGAACTTATGTCATTCGTATATTTAGTATAGTTATGACATTTGGTTCGAGATTCACTAAACTTAGGTTTAATTAACAAGCATGAGGAGACATAGGAGTTGGGACGAGGTCGAGGAGGGAATTCGGGGGAACATATAAAAAACTTAACATTTTATGTAATTTTGGTTCAAGTATAATTAAGAAGTGTAAGGGAGAACTTGGGAAAGAGGCTAGGGAGCTAAAGACGGATGGATTTATACCCCCTGCCCCCACTACATTTTTTAGCTTCAAAATAGACAACACGTTATCCTAAGCTTGTCGGCAGTGTTTTAAAATCCAGATCGGACCGGTAAAATTCGGAATGGTCCGCTTTCCAGTACGGTTTAGACCAATGACCCAATTTTGATCAAAATTTGGGTTAGCCCGTTGACCACCGGTTCAACCGATGATCTAGTCGGTAAACCCGATTAATTGACCTAGTTGACCCGATTATTACTTCTTCTTTTTTACCAAAAAAAAATTAATATTAAAATTAACAACTTTTATTAATATTGTAACTCATTTTTATTATATTTTAGTTTATAAAAAATAATATTTTAAAAAAATTTATTAATTACTAATAATATATATTTTTATATATTAATGACGTCACTTGGTCAATAACGGTTCGACCACTGGTTGGACTAGTGATCCATCCACCGGTACCTTTTTCAGTTTAATAAAGAGTCCGATTTTGAGTACTTTGCTCGTCGGTACCGTAGACTCATAGATCGGACCGGTCAATGTAATCAAAAGCGAGCTGAAAGGCAATAGTTGAGTGATACATGACATCATGAAAAGTCGTGTCTTTTGTCATCATCTGGGGCTTTCTCACCTTCTCTTCGGTGAAACTTCCCAGAGCGACGCGAGATCTCGTCGGAATCGATCCGAGATTCGAGTCCGACTTAGCCTCAACTTTTGTAGAGAGATCAGACTTGTTGTTGACGTTATTTTCGGATTCAAAGTAGTCTGGCTCGGAGGACCAGGTGACCATTGGGGTCCACCACTTAGAAGATGAACTTTTCTGGTTTTATGATTCAGGTTTTCGGCGGCCAGATGTCGCGCAGGCTTGGATTTCGATAGGTCGGAAGGGTAAAAGACTCTGTGTCTATAAATATGTATAAAGATATATAGGGATAGACGGGCTAAAAGTAAAAAAAAAAGAAGAAGAGTGCTGTACGGGACATTGCGAGTACTTCATGAATAAGAACTAACTTTTACTTGTTCAAGTTTGGTTTAGGAAATGGGTTAGATATATATTATAACTACATTTGTGTTGTTGGAGGTTAGTGGTGCACAAAAGGCCTGAGGCATGCAGCCTGAAAAAGCCCGGCCTGAAGACCCCAAAGAGGCCTCATTTTTTAGCATGTAGCCTGGTCTGGCCTGATCTGGAAAAAGGCCTGGGCCTGGCCTGGCCCGTAGCCTAGAATGGTTTGGCCTGCAGGCCTAGTCGCCAGCCCCCAGCCCCAATCTAACCCCAACTTCTGTACAGCCCAACCCAAATAAAATAAGTTATTCATCTATCAGCCCAGCCTAACTTCTGTACAAATTGAAAAGGAAGTGGAGACGGAAGAGGAGTATTCATGGGAAAATATCGAATCAGTAGATGAAAGAAACAGAAAAGGATTGAACAAGATGGGTCCTGCGTCTAAGAGAGGAATTGATCATAAACCCATAATGGAGGATTTCTGTGACGCCCCCAGAATAGGTTCACACAACCCATTCTGGGTCGTCAGATACACTCAACAAAATCCAAATATAAATCTTCATATTCCAATTATTACTCCGTCGTACAAAATACGACAACACACATATTGTGAGTTTCAATACAAATAACAGTACTCGTACTCCTTATCAATGATACGTTACATAAAGGTATAGTCAATAACTGTTTTAGGAATTAAAATCTTTGAAAAATGCTCAAGAAAACCTTCGTACATGGGAGGCCATGCATCTAAGTTATAAAAGATATCGTAGGACTTGAGAATTAACCTTGGTTGACCTAATAGACCCCAAAGAAGAACGAGAAGATTATTATCCTGCTCATTCCAATGGTGGGTATTCTCTTGCCATATAATTATCTTAATTTTCTCAAACTGAGGATTATATTTCAACCATACTCCAAGATTATATAGGTAGTGCTCATAGATATAATCAGCAAGTGGATGTGCACAACCATGTTTTATAATAACATGAAGTTGCATGTCGTTAGACATCTTGTATGATAATGGCAACACCCCTTCCAAAGTCGGGTTCACCTCACCTAAGTCGGGTCACCAAAATCAACTGTTAAATAACGTATAAAATACGACACACACATTTTAAAACCTTAATACAATTATTCTCATACTGTTTTATGGGAAACTTCAACAATTATACACTATCGTTTTATTCTCTTGTTATCCCCGCTCGACTCAGCTATACTTTTATTACCTGAAAGGAATTATGAAGCAAAAGGGTGAGCACAAATAGCCCAGTAAAGAATGTTATGACTAAAGATAATTAAATTATCAATATCCTTCATCAGTAATGAATCAGATCTTTAGAACCTTAGCCCTCAACAGGGAAAAATCTGATAGAATACAATAGACAACAAGTTTTAGATCAATAACTACAGCGGAACAAGCAATCCATTAGAAGAGTCAAATAGACCATAATGTCTATTATCTTCTCCATGTTAAAAGTCCACCAATAATATTTTGTCCCTGTAACATCAATCAATAATTCCTCTCCACAATCATGTAAATAGTTCATGATCATAATTATGTTGATAAATTCCTCTTCGCACCCAGGACGAAGATAATTTTCATCACCTGTCTTTACCTGAAACACCAAAGATCATGGTTATACCAAATCACAGTTCCTTTTCATAATCATGCTAATAAATTTATCTTTTCACTCAGGCCAAAGATATTCATTTGTAACATCAATAATCATGATTATACTAGTCTACAACCTTTAGTCATAATTATGTTAGTCAATTCATCTTTGCACTACGGACCAAAGATATTCAACAGCAACATTAATGGTCATAATCATGCCAAACATCTGTCCATCTTTGCACTACGGGCCAAAAATATTCAACCGTAACATCAATGATCATGATCATGTCAGACACCTGTCCATCTTTGCACTACGGGCCAAAGATATTCAAGTTTCATATTTCAAAGATAACGATTAAAATTTAATAAGAAGATTTAGGTAAATAAAAATTCTAGTGAAATGATATTAGATAAAATGTAAGTCTCAAAGGAATATTTAATCACTTCAGAATTTATAGAAATAATACTTATAACTATGTTGATCAATTCACCTTTACACTTAAGCTAAAGATATTCAATTGTAAAATCAATGGTCATGATCATACCAGTCAATAATTCATCTTTGCACTACTGGGCAAAGAGAACCCATAGTTATAGTCATACCAATAATCTATCCATCTTTACACTCAAGTCAAAGAGAGCTTCCATCACCATAATTATAAAATATAATCAAGGATAAGTATTAGAGATTGATAATTCAATTTATCCAGAATTCAAGAATATCCAAATTATCGACATGAAGATAAAAATATGGATCCAATCAAACATAATTTGGACAAGGAAAAAATATATATTTTTGAATAGTAATTATGAATAGTAACTCATGAATAGTAACCCGTGAATAGTCCTCCGTTATGAAAAGATTAAAATTTTCATAAGAAGTTTAGACCAATATTCCATTGAAATAATATTTCATATGTGTATGAAAGAATATACGAAACTGTAAATGAATTTTCACCCGTCATGCGGTAATCCGCGTAGACAGATCAGTTTCACAATTTAATAAAAATGAATACAAAGAATTATTCTCCATGCATGCGGTAGTCCGCGTAGACAGGTTAGTCCCACAGATTAATAAGGAATAAATGAATACGAAAGGTTATTCACCAGGCATGCGGTAGTCCGCGTAGACAGGTTATTCTCACAGATTAAAGAATGAATACGAAGAATTATTCACCATGCATGCTATAATCCGCGTAGACAGGTTATTCCCACAACTTAATAAAGGAATAGAATAACAACACTTACAAGTATTGAAAAAAAATAACATCTTTTATCAATACTAAATAAATAATACCCCTTACGAGAAAAATCATATCCCTTACCTCAGTAGAAGATTAAATATTGGAATAGTAGTAGCAGAATACTCTTCTTTTTTTTTTCTCTCTATAATTTCTCTCACTATTATAACTTCGCTTTTCAAGAATGGTGAAAAATGAATGAAATTAGTTTGCTATTTATAGGCTAAAAAAAAGTTGGTTAATTACACTTTAGTACCTTCATCTTTAACTCCATTTTTAATTTAGTCCCTCAAGTTTATAAATTTTGCACCTTCACCTCTGCAACCACCCACCAACTATTTATTATCCACCAATAAGTGGGTCTCACATGTTAACCACCCATTAATTGCTTATTTATTCGATTAATTCCCCGTTTGGTCAATTTAACATTCGAAAATCAACTATTATCGAAATAAATGTCGATTTCCACTAACATTAATATTCCCAACACAATGAAAATATTTTTATCAACCATTCATCATTAATATTATAATTCACAATATTGACAACCAGATCGTTTCCAAGAAAGAAGGAACTTTTCGATAAGGATTTCTCCTTACTGGCGCGCAATTAAATAACCTAAACCCTTTCCTCGATAGAACTTTCTAGACATTGTCAATAATGCTAATAATAATATGAGTGTAAGACCCCAAATTTTATGAATAAGATTTAATTTTCTTTATATATTATTTTGAAATAATAAGGTGCTGATTTGATAAATGTGATAAATTATGGGTGAAATGTGCAAAATTTACAAAGTAAGCAAGTGGTTATAAAATATTCGTTGTGTCGGAGAATATTCGTTTGGTCGAGGAATATTATTTTTGTCGGAGAATATTCGTACGACGGCGCAGTCATTGGTGGACCCCACAACAGAATGAATGTCGGATATAGAAAGCGACAGAAGTAACTTTTTTATAAAAATAACGACAAAACTGTTACCGTTAGTACTGTTAAAATACTCGGTGGTTAAAATACAGTAATACGTGGTGCTGCACAGTAGCACACGGTATTGCACAGTATTTTAAATTATTGATTCTTACGTAGGAAAGCACTTACTCAATTATTGTTACAGTAATTACTGTTCAATATTTTATATTATTGATTCAATAATTGCATAATATTTTATTGGTTCAATATTTGTTACGTTGATATTTTTTATCAATAAGTGCTACTTTGCTATTTTATATTATTGATTCAATAATTGTCATTGCACATTATTTTAAATTATCAAATCAATAATTCATATTATTTGAATAATATTATTAGATAGCATTATTGACAATGTCTAAGAAAGTTCTGTCTAGGAAAGGGGTTGATTAATTGCGCGTCAGTAAGGAGAAATCCTTATCGGAAGGCCCCCTCTTTTCTGAGAACGACCTGGTTGTCAATACTGTAGTTCTGTAATATTATTTGTGAATAATTAATTTTTGATATATATGATAAGAAAATATTTATTCAATGTGAATTTAAACGAAGGAATTTTTAACATGTGACATTTATTGAAAGTTGGTATTTTATCTTGTCCGATAAAATAATTCATTCAAATATATTATTATAATATTACATTATAGTAGTATGATGTGATTATATAATAGTATGATTTTTATAATTTGAATGGTAACATTATTATAGTAAATTCATGGTATAAAAGTTAAACGAGGTGGAAGAGTGCAAATTGAATTTGAACTCTTATGATGCAAACAATGATGTCATCGAAGCGATGAGGTAAGCAATGATGTCATCGGAGCGATGAGGTAAGAAATGATGTCATAGGATCGATGATGTAAGCGATGATGTCATAAATTATGACGAAAAGATTATTTTACCCTTACTCTGCCGAGCCTATAAATAGAAACTCATTTTTTCATTATTTCTCACCAATTCACTAAAGCTATAGAGAGAGAAAATATAGAGAGAATAAGAAAGAAAGAAGAAGAGTATTCTGCTATTACACTAATGCAGTCTCCAAATTTTTAAGGTAAGGGGTATTATTTATTTCGTATTCATGAAGAGAATTATTTTCTTTCAATATTCGTAAGGGTTGTTATTCCATTCTTTATTATTCTGTTGGAATAACATGTCTACGCGGACTACCGCATGCATGGTGAAATTCTGTTGTTATTCCATTCATTATTATTCTGTGGGAATAACCTGTTTACGCGGACTACCGCATGCCTGGTGAATAACCCTTCGTATTCAGTTATTATTAAATTATGAAAATAATCTGTCTGAGCGGACTACCGCCAGACGGGTGAAAATTCAATTGCAGTTTTGTATATTGTTTCATTTCAGATTCATAACTCTAAACTTACTACAGTAAGTATTGCTTCTAGAATTCTTGAAATGATCAGAAATTCCTTGAGTTTTGCGCTTCATCTAATATTATTTCACTGAAATATTGGTCTGAACTTTCTTATGAAATTTTTATCTTTTCATGTCGAGTTAATAATCACGAGTTACTATTAATGGGGTACTATTCACGATAAAAAAAAATTTCTTTCCAAATCATCTTTGATTGGATTCAGGTTTTGATCTTCATTCTTGAACTCTGGATAAATTCTTTAATATTTGTCCTTTATCTCACTGAATTCGTTATTCGTATTATTTTTATCATCCTCAGTCCTAAATTGTGATATAACTAAATATCTTTGGCCTGTAGTGCAAAGATGAATGATTACTTGATGAATATCTTTGGCCTTTAGTGCAAAGATGAATGATTACCTGATGAATATCTTTGGCCCGTAGTGCAAAGATGGACAAATGTTGAGATGAACATGACCAACTGGTGATACAAATGAATATCTTTGACCGTAGTGAAAAAGATGAATATTTGATTCAAGATGAATATTGATTGATGTTACAGGGATAAAATATTGATGATAAACTTTTAAATTATAGAAGATAGTAGACATCATTCTCAACTTAACTCTTCTAATGAATTGTCATTTCCGCTGCAGTTGTTGATCTAAAACTGGTTGTTCATAATATTTTATCTGATTTGTTGAAGACTAACGATAATTTATTCTTCATTATCTTAGTCATAATATTGTTTACTGGGCTAGTTGAGCTCACCCTTTTCTTTCATTGTTCTCTTCAGAAAATGAGAATATCGTGGGTACTAGTCGGGGAATGGAGTGATGGTCCGAGTTAGAGCTGTAAAAGTCATCACTATTTTTTTTAAAATAGTGTGATAATAAATATAATAAGGACTTAGTTTGAATGTTAATATTTTTTATATGTCTGTATTGACACTCACAGTTGTGTGGTCGTATTTTGCACGACCGTTTAATATAAAAGATTGTATTTGAATTCTGTACCATATATTTGATGACTCAGAATGGGTTGAATATTGAACCTATTTTGGGGGCGTCACAATGAGTAACTGTGTTGTGTCAATTATTGATTTAATATTTTAAAGTATTGTGCAGATGATATTGTGACAATAATTGAATCAATAATATGAGAAATTGTGCAGCAACTATTGTAGCAATTATTGAATACTGAGTGACTTCTTACGTAAGCATCAATAATCAAAGATATTGTGCAATACCGTGTGCTACTGTGCAACAACGCGTATTACTGTATTTTTATCACCGGGTATTTCAACAGTTTAACAGTAAAAATTTATTTTTATAAAAATGTTACTTCTGTCGCTTTCTATATCCGATAATTATTCTATTATGGGGCCCACCAATTATTGATTATTTCGGCACCGCCGTCGTACTTTACAGAATATAATATTCCCCGACAGAACGAATATTCTCCGACACAACGAATATTTTATGATAACTTGCTTACTTTATAAAATTTACACATATCACCCTTAACTTTAACCTTTTATCAATTTAACATTTTACTAAATAAAATAGTAATTATAAGAAAATTGAATACTTTTATTTCATAAAATTCGGGGTCTTACAATTTCACTGTAATTAAATACTAGATAAACTCAACAAGGTTAGTCTTTTCTTCCTCTTCCTTATTCTTTTCTTTTTTCTGTTCCATAAATCTAATTCTAATATGGTTCATCAGATCTAACGTTAATTAGTTAACTTTTTGTTGAACTAATGCTTCTAATTTAGTCTAATTAATGTAATCATCCAACTTATTGTTTATATAGAATACATCCTCAATTTGTTCGCCTCAATCCGAGGCAGAAGGATTGAGAAACTATGACCCACCTTATGTTCTGAACAAATGGGTTTTTTATAGTATTAGATCCAAACAAGAAATTTGTGGCCAAACATGAATAATCTATCATAGAAATATAAAACAAACAGAGTAAGGAAACAGGGGAGGAAACAAATCTTAGAGAAAGAGAGTAGTTGGGGGAAAGAGAGGTTGATGATTGAGCACGTGAGGAGGGGATGAGTACGAAATTTACAGAACAATCCAACTCGTATGGGCCTTGGCTTGGGCCTGGACTGGCCTGGCCTGCAGGCTCACTCAGATCACCATTTCATCCAATAAGCCTGACCTGGTCTGGTCAACGGTCAAAACCTGGCAGGCCTAGATCGGGCTAGGCCAGGCAGCCTGTTTGTGCACCCCTACTGGGGGTTATCTTTCAGTGGGAAAATGTTTTTTTTTGCTTGTATGGAGCTATTGAGATTATTCTTTTTCAAGAAGCTAGTTGGTTTGCTTGTATGAAAATTGTGTTTTTAATATTTGTAATGCAATTCAATGTGGCCTTATCTAAATCTTTTGGATTTGTCACATTTGTACTACATTGAGTTTTTAATAAAAAAAATTGCTGATAAAAAAAACATTCTAGTATTTTCTTTATAAGAAAATTATGAATATATATATATATATATATATATATATTAAATTTAACGACTTAAGTGTTGAGAAATTATACTGAATTTAAAAAAGTATATATATATATAGCTATAATTTTTTTTAAAGGTTTTTTTTTTGCGAATTTGACTTCGCTAAGTTGCGCAACTGAATCCACCCGTGTCTAAAAAGAAGTATAAGTTTAATTAACGATCTTTGGGGAAGGGATCAAGGAAATAAGGGAGAACATATGAGAAACTGGCATTTTCTATGTAGTTCTGACATTTGGTTCAAATTTAATTAACGAGTTTAGGATAAATTTACTTTATTCACGTAACGAATTAGTTAATTTTAATTTTTTTCTGAGTTATGAAACATAGTCGAACATATAATTTTACACAATAAAAAGCGAGATATGTGTCACTAAGCTATCATATTTTGTTTATAATTGAGTTAAGCTTGAACAAAAAACTTCATGAAAGTATGCAATCTAATATTGGATATCATTTCCTCAAAAGTTCTAGGATTAGAGTCTCCTCTCATCATAATACAACCATAATATCATTCGGATCATTTTGCAGTTGAAACTTTGACTTTACTAAATAAAAGCACTTTAACTGGCGTTAGATTTAACTTGTTCAGAAATCGAATCAATTGTTTAACCGTTTCAATTATTTTTGATTTCTAAAGTCAAATTGGGCATAGGTGATCTTTCTTCCACATGGCATTTGATTTATAATGGCTTCTTTTAAATATATAATTCTTCTGTTTTATATTATAAGATCATTATTAATTTTTAAGTTAATTATTTTTTTTTAAAACTCAAAATTAACATAATTTTTTTAAATTTTAATCGATACAATAATAAATATTATAACATATTTAAAAAATATTACTTATTATAAACTTTATTATTTCATAATTTTTAATAAGTCATTTCATTTTTGAGTCTTATAATTTGAGATAAAAGAAGTACATATAATTTATTTAACTTTTAAATGCAGCAAAATTTAAAGACTCTAATTTAATAATAATAGTTAATTACAAGCGCACATGCGATGTGTGTAATAAAAGTATTTTATAATTATAATAATAGCAATAATTAAAAGAAGATGAAGAAGTTGAGTTTTAGTATGTATTTGTCATCTTCATGTTCATTCAATAAAGAGAAACAAATAAGGTATTATACAAACAGTAATACAGTAAATATAAAATTTTACCCAATCTAAAAACAAATAAAACCAAACTTTTAACAAATTCATGATTTTGGAGAAATAAAAAAAAGAGATACAAGAATTTACTGTTATAATCTATTGGAAATAGAAATAAAAATATTATAATAAAATAAGACGCAACAAATTATAATTGTTAGTTTAATCTACTAATACAAAGTTAAATAAATCCTTGCGCGTAAGAAAAATAAAGATTTTTTTTTAAAAAAAACACAAAAGTATTGATAATAATTGTCAAAAAAAAAACTATCAAGTCTAAAATACGTTGCAATCCTAATTAGAAAAGATAACACAAAATACCGAGAAATAAAAATAACACTCTAAGTTTTAAAATATTTTAATGATACTCAAAAATAAAATAAAATAAAAACCCTCAGAGATTGGTAAATAGGATTCTTTTGGGGGAATTATTGAAATATTATTTATAAAGGAAAATAATATTTTTACATGTAATTTTAATATTTTCACATTACATAAAGGTAGGACTTACCTTACTCTCTTATGAGAGAAGATCATGTGAAAATATCAAGATTACATGTGAAAATAGTGATATCAATTTATAAATTACTTTATCCGTTCTAAAATTAGAGATATAATTTAATTTTTGAGATCAAACGATGACATATTAAATTTTAAAATTAATATAATTTATAAAAATTTAAATAAAATAAATTTTATAATTAATAAATTTTATTATATATTATATAATAATTATAATAATTATATTAATAAAAATTAAATAAATTCACATCAATTTAAAATTTAATATATTATCGTTTAATTTTAAAAATAAAATTATATCCATAACTTTGAAAAATCCAATACGTGAACTCGTGACGTGGACTTCGTTTTGACTTCGGCAACATGGCAAAAAAGAATAATGTTTCGAAAACTCTAGAACCAACCACAGTAGACAAAAACGCGGGAATTAATAATAATAAAAAACCGACAAAAAAAAATCTAATTTTCTTCCACCGTTAAATTCTTTTGATCCAACGCCTCAGAAGACAGAACCCACAATAAGAACGTTCTGGAAATAACCTTTTATCCTTTTATAAAGCCCCTATTCCTCTGCTTTCTTCTTCAGTCAGCAAAATACATCGCGAGTAGTATTTTACAAATCTTTTCCTTTCGATTATTCAATTTCTCTCCCTTCTATTTTTTGTGAGTTTTTTTTCTTGTTGAACTCGGAGAAGAATGGCCGGAAAAGGTGAAGGACCGGCGATCGGAATTGATCTGGGCACAACTTACTCGTGTGTGGGCGTTTGGCAGCACGATCGTGTTGAGATCATAGCTAATGATCAGGGGAACAGGACGACGCCGTCTTATGTTGCTTTCACTGATACGGAACGTTTGATCGGAGATGCTGCTAAGAATCAGGTCGCCATGAACCCGACCAACACTGTGTTTGGTATGTTCTAAACCCTCTCTGTTTTGAGCACCAGCCATGTTTTTATTTTTTAAACTAGTTGCTGGCGAATTGTGTTCATGTTTGGATTTATATTCAGTATATTCTTATACCCAGATTTTTGTTTGGATTGTTTCATTCAGAAGCTTAATGATTCAAATTTTTGCTTCCATAGTATTATTGTATTAGATGTATGTTTGAATTTTGTGAATTAATTTTTTTGGGGTTCTAATGGTGAATTCAGTTAAAGGTGCTAGTCCTGTGGATGTATATTTCTTTTAAGGAATATCTTTAATTTTGTAACAAGTCAGGGACTATAACTGGAGATTTATTCACCTTCATGTGTGTAGTTTTGAAAATAGGGACCTAATAAGTTATTTGCTCTGTAGTCTTAATGTTTGGAAAAACTAGCTACAAGATTCTTTTTCCCCCATCCCCCAAATTTGAATAGTTACGAATGTGTAAGAACTAAGTTTAGGTTGGATTTTTTAAATTTTGCTTCAGATCCATGATGCTATGTTCTGTTTCTTTTGTTTATATTGTTGTTTTTGTGAATTTGTAAGAATTAAGTTTAGATAAAAAATTTATGATTTTTTCTTTTGCTGCTTCAGATTCATGATGCTATGCTCTGTTTTTTCTGTTTATATTGTTGCACTCATACTTGACTAAAAGCCCTAAAAAGAGTTCCAATTTACAATTAGTGTCGATTTATGTGTGGTATGTCTGAATTATATTGGGTTTATGATCTAATTTAATTGTGCCTTTTTCAGATGCTAAGCGGTTGATTGGTAGGAGATTCAGTGATGCCTCGGTGCAGAGTGACATGAAGTTGTGGCCTTTTAAGGTTATCCCTGGACCTGGCGACAAGCCAATGATTGTTGTAAATTACAAGGGTGAAGAGAAGCAATTTGCCGCTGAAGAAATATCTTCAATGGTTCTCATCAAGATGAGAGAGATTGCTGAGGCTTTTCTTGGCACATCAGTGAAGAATGCGGTTGTAACTGTCCCTGCCTACTTCAATGACTCCCAGCGTCAAGCAACAAAGGATGCCGGTGTCATCTCAGGCCTTAATGTTATGCGAATTATCAATGAGCCTACAGCAGCTGCTATTGCATATGGTCTAGACAAGAAGGCTAGTAGTGTTGGTGAGAAGAATGTGCTTATCTTTGATCTTGGTGGTGGCACGTTTGATGTCTCACTTCTCACTATTGAAGAGGGTATTTTCGAGGTTAAGGCCACAGCTGGTGATACCCATTTGGGAGGTGAAGATTTTGATAATAGAATGGTGAATCACTTTGTTCAAGAGTTTAAGAGGAAGAATAAGAAGGATATTAGTGGGAGTGCTAGAGCGTTGAGGAGATTGAGGACCGCCTGTGAGAGAGCAAAGAGGACTCTCTCTTCGACTGCTCAAACTACAATTGAAATTGATTCTTTGTATGAGGGTATTGATTTTTACACAACAATTACCAGGGCAAGGTTTGAGGAGCTCAACATGGACCTTTTCAGGAAGTGTATGGAGCCTGTGGAGAAGTGTTTGAGGGACGCAAAAATGGACAAAAGCACTATCCATGATGTTGTGCTAGTTGGGGGGTCTACTAGGATTCCCAAAGTTCAGCAATTATTACAGGATTTTTTCAATGGGAAAGAGCTCTGCAAGAGCATTAACCCTGATGAGGCTGTTGCCTATGGTGCTGCAGTTCAGGCTGCAATTTTGAGCGGTGAAGGGAATGAGAAGGTGCAAGACTTGCTACTGCTGGATGTTACTCCTCTTTCGCTTGGTTTGGAGACTGCTGGAGGTGTGATGACTGTTTTGATCCCAAGGAATACTACCATCCCAACCAAGAAGGAGCAGGTGTTCTCGACATATTCTGACAATCAACCTGGTGTATTGATCCAGGTTTTTGAGGGTGAAAGAACAAGAACAAGGGATAACAATTTGTTGGGCAAGTTTGAGCTATCTGGTATTCCGCCTGCCCCAAGGGGTGTACCACAGATCACTGTCTGCTTTGATATTGATGCAAACGGTATTCTGAATGTCTCAGCTGAGGATAAAACCACTGGCCAGAAGAACAAAATTACAATCACCAATGACAAGGGCAGGCTCTCTAAAGAGGAGATTGAGAAGATGGTGCAAGAAGCCGAGAAGTATAAATCCGAGGATGAGGAGCATAAGAAGAAGGTTGAGGCTAAGAATGCCTTGGAAAATTATGCTTACAACATGAGGAACACGATCAAAGACGAGAAGATAAGCTCCAACCTTGATGCTGCAGACAAGAAGAAGATGGAGGATGCAATTGAACAGGCTATTCAGTGGCTTGATGGGAATCAGCTCGCCGAGGCTGATGAATTTGAAGACAAGATGAAGGAGCTGGAGGGTATATGCAACCCCATCATTGCCAAGATGTACCAGGGAGGAGCCGGTGGCATGGGCGGAGCAATGGATGAAGATGGTCCTTCTGTTGGCGGTGGAAGTGGTTCCGGTGCCGGGCCAAAGATTGAAGAAGTTGATTAATTTTGTTTAGGGTTACCTTTTGTTTGTGAATTTGGGATGTTATATAATCTACCATCTGTGGGGTAGGTTAAATCTATTGCTATATGTTTGTTTGGGATTTTGATATGAAGAGTATCTGTCTTGGTTTTTGTTAGCCGTAAATACAGTCTATTTATTTGTTCTTCAAGGTTATTCTTAGATGCCCAGATTATGCAGTGACTTGTTGAAAATTACAAAATGAAGTTTCTGTCTAGAGTAAAAGAAACTATGGCTAATGTTACCTTAAGAGCCAGATTCTAACATAAGAAGGGGGGAAAAGAAGAAGAAAAGGAGCAGTATAACGCAATAGGGGTACAAGATCCGTGTATAACTCTCCCCTAGTATGCCTTTTTATCTCCGTATGAGAAGTGAGAGATGAAAAATAAAAAAATAGCCAATGAAAGTACCAACTAATAAATAAATAAAAAATTAAGGTATTCAACTCATAAGAGTACCACAACCATTTTGACTTGTGTGCCAGTTTCTACTTGTAGAAAATGAGTTCTCTATTCCCCTCCCCCCCCCCCCCCCCCCCCCCCCCCAAATTTGTGTTGAATACTTGTATAATTTCATGAGAGCTAACACTAATTTATGAAAGGGAGTAAAAACCCAAAAAACTGAAACGCCAGGAAGAGCAGAAGGAGAAAATGAAAATAGTTTTGTTGCTAAATCCTGACACAGAGGACAAACCAAGTCAAGTGCTTAAAAACTAAACAATGACCTTTTGCGGACTAATACAGCAGCGACAAAGAGATCGGTATTGGAAAAACTAGAACTACAATATTAACATTTATACTTTCAGACTATATTCGAAACATGAAAAATTAAACCAGCAAAACACAATAGCTTGCAAATCCAGCTACTGATACTTATTAGTTATTACTGAATAAGCCAGCTCTATGGACTAGCTTACATCCACATGAATACAGAGAGACCACAATTTGCAACTCAACATGCAGTAAACTTACTGCCTAGCTGATCTAAATTGATAGAATAGTTCCGTTCAAATCAAAACATATTTACCCACCAAAAATTTCAGTTGGAGCAATTACATATTTCTCTTCATGTATCTCAAGACATGAAATGCATACCTGTAATGACATATGGTTGTATATACACTAATAATATTGTAGGAACTAATACAACTGAGCACATAAGCAATGAGGTTGCAGGAGAAATAGCTATGCCAATCAAAATGCCATAAAAGATAACAAAAATCATCTATCTCACAGTAAGTTGAAATGACTTTATAATTAGTTAGGCTAAACGCTATGATAAAAACGATTTTTTGCTTCAAGTTATTAATATTAACCAAAATGGCTACGCTTACATTTCCCCAACAAAATGAATCATTCCAGACTAAATAAACTCGTTGGGAGGCCGAAGACAAACAGGAACTTCGTGCTCTTCTGGTCCCAAACGGTGTTTGGGCACCATGATCTCAAGAACTGTTCGACTTTTGTTAAAGTACGCTTCTAGCTCGGCATCATCTGGAATTCGCGTAGCAAGCGGAATTTCCCGTTTGAAATCCCCAGGAGGACAGTGTTCAGGAGATGGATCAGTGAGCTTAAATGTTCGTTCATCTCTCTGGACAAATGGCATGCAAGCAGTGCTCACAGATGATATTTTCACAACACCATGTGTAAGATTGTTCCACCAATGAACTTTAACTCTACCAGGATCAGAAAAAGGCAAGGAGACGATGATCAAATATCCTTCTTCATCCTCATATATAGATTTTGCAGCTGTAACCGGCCCATATGCATTCTTCATCACCCCACTGAATTCATTCATCCATGATGGTTCTAATGGATGGAACTCCATATCTTGAACTCGATCTGAGTGTGGATTGGTGGTAAAGCAATAATCATCATCTTTCCCATTTGAGAAGAGATCTTTCTTCCTCTTGTTGCAAACATGCAAAAGGTCTACTCCATTGCCATTTACATGGTTCGATGACTGAGTTGACAAGTTCAAACCAGACCCATTAAGCAATTTTCTTGGAGGGGGATGTTGATTATTCTTCAGGACAGGAAGTGGTCTCTCAAGTTCAAACTCCGTATTAGGAAGAGTTCTCCATGAACTAAATTCCCTTGCTTCAGGTGGCACAGAAAAACTCAGATCCCTACCTGTAAGTTCCGTCCACCTCTTCTGCTCTTCCTCATCGATAACCATAAGATTGGGTGATGGAACGAGCTCAATTCCATGTACACATTGAGGATTAGAAAGGCCCCTGTAGTGCTTACGCTGCATTCTATGAGACCGAACAAACCCCCTCTCAACACTAAATGGAAACGGGCGCTCTCCCATACGAGAATGCCCATTCATATAACTCCTTAACTGCATTTTACCCAATGCATTGTCTGGTCTCTCCTTAAACACCCACATATACATATTTTCCATATCATGCTGAACCAGAAAAACATCAAGCTGGAGATCTGATTTATCAAACCCAGATACCCCATTACTATCTCGTATCACATTGCACTTTGATTCATTCTTACTATCGCGTATCACATTGCACTTTGATTCGTCCTTCAAAACAGGCTTGAAGTAGAAACTAAAGAAAAACCAAGCCCCCCAAATACTATCCAATCTCTTAGCACATTTCCTCACACTCTTAGACATGCTAAGGAGCGTATCAGACTCATTAATTTGATGTCCAAGGCTAGCATCTAGTATGTCAAAAGCTTCGTGATTCCACGAGGGCGGTGGAGGACTAGGCTCAACTGACAAGGGAAGATTAATATCAGGCGGTCCAGTAAGAATGGCAGCTCGGTTCATGTCTCGGTCTGTTTCCTCATGTGGGGTAGCAATTGGGTCCATGGACAAGAATGTAGATGGGTGATAATTCTCAATTGTTAGAGATGTGAGTAAATCCTCTCCCATTTTAAACCTTATCCCCTATCTATAAGAACACTTTGTATGTATAAGGAATTATCATACCCCCAGCAAAATCAACAAAATGTACATCACAAAATTCCGAATTCCTTCCCTCAAACACCCCAACTCATCTTAGCAGAGGGATACCAAAATTCAATCCTTAATTTCAGAATTCAATCTTCAAATTCAAAAAATTGATAGAAAATAAATATGGGTATTGACCAATTCAACACAGTAAAGCTAGAAGGGTATCACCTGTTCTTAACTGGCAAAAATAGAGGAAAAACTGTCTCAAGTAATGGAATTGAAAATCCTACAATTCTTGAAGAAAAACAGAAGAGAAAAGGAACATGAACTGTAGGGATCTCAGAAAATTACCTTTTGGAGATTAGCATTGAATCCATAAACACAGAGAACATCACGACAAAGCAAATACCCTCCAATATTCTTCGCCTAGAGAGAGACGGGGGCGTGTAAAGCAAAGAGAAAGAGGCAATCGAGTTCGAGGAAATTGATATAGATAGATGTTTTTTGGGCTTGAGACTAGACCGTCTGATAAGTAGAGGGCCGTGAGTCAAAGGCCCATATATTGGACATTATTGATCCAGTAAAAAAATACTCTCTAGCTTGGGTCAAGTGATCCATTAATTTATACTGGTTTACATGATACACACTAGCCGTGCGTGCGTTAAAAAAGTAAAATAATATATAATTCTAAGAAAGTGAAATAATGGAAGAGAGATGTTAAAAAGTGAATAAGAGACCAATTTTAAAAAATATAGAGATAGATATAGAGTTTTTAATTAACTCGCCTCTCATTATAAAGTTTTCGATTTTTAAAACGGTTATTTTTGGTGTGATTGAATTACACCTTACCTTTAAAAGGACCATGGTAAAAAGAGTTTTAGGAAATCAATTTCATGTAAATACTATTACGAGGAATTGAAACCATTAAAAACTCTTATACCCACTTTTAAATTTAAATTCTATAACAGTAACAAAAAACCAACACCCACTTTTAGACTTCATTATATTCACGTCCTTTTATTCAAATTAAATTCGGTTATTACGAAATTAACTTTATACTAAGTTGATTAATTAATTGACCAATACATGAGTGCTGGCACGCAGAGAGAGATCATCTTCTGCCTGCGTGTGTCGACACTGTATTGATCAATTGACCAAAGTTAACTTCATGCTAACCACTCTCCTTTTATTCCATATATCCAACCTTTTCTTTTACTTTATTCCTACTTAAAATCACAATTATCATTCTTTTCCCTATATATCTTCTACTAATTTAGATATATTTTGGTAATTAAATTGATTTGTCTCAACAAAGAAAACGCAGGACCATTACGAAGTACTTACAGGTTCTCTCTCATTCATCAAATTATGTGTTTTGTAGTGCATACATACTTGATTATATGTTATTTTTATCTAATTCATAATTTTTCCTTTATCTCACTACTTTCTCTATTTTCACTGCATAATTAACTATATTTATGCATTTTCATTAGAGTAAAGTATCGGTTTTAAAAGCCAACTCCACTATCATCATTGAAGAAGGTAGTGAGAAAATCAGGTTTTAGTTGTTAACTATTATAAATAGGAATTTCTTAACGTGTGCCCTTAGGGCACATGCTAAGCACACAGCTCAAGAGAATATTCCCTTGAACTGTGTGCATATTCTCTTGAATTTGGTGCAAATGCAGAAATTAAGGGAATATGCACACAGTTAAAGAAAATATTCTCTTGAACTGTGTGCTTAACATGTGCCCTTAGGGCACATGTTAATACAATTTCTATTAATACAAAAATAACAACACAACAATAATGAATACTCCATCTGTTCTAAATTATAAGACTATAATGAATATTCCTTCATTTTTAAACTCAAAATTAACATGATTTATTTAGGTTTTGAAAACAATATTAAATATTATTACTAGTAATACTTTTTAGGTAATTTATAATACAAGTTCACCAACCTCGTGCCAAGCATGTACATATGACATAAATAGAAATTTGTTATATTAATAATTAAAAAAAATGAATTGTGATTTTGAGAACATAGTTGTAATTATGAAATAGTTAGTTAAATATTTATTCAAATAACCAATGATTGAATTAAATAGTGTAAGTTCTTTCAATTAAGAAAAATATTTCTGTAAACACAACTGTGCAATTATGTTATGAAATTCAAAACTAATATCTAAAAAAATAATCAAAAGTTAAAATTGTATAAGAGATGAGCAAAGATGAAAGAGTGAAGATCGGTCCGACAAAAACAGTAGATGAAAGAGTAAAGAATGGTCCGACGAATTAATACGTCAATTGTTGGATCGATTTCTAAGTGACTACCCGAATTAACTTAGTCAAAGGCTGACTGAAATTGGGATCATTTTAGGGTTTTTTTTTTTATATGTGAAGTGTGTTGATAAGTACTCTTGCTAATGTCGTCAATGCAATTCAGGCAATTGATTCAAAAATTAGTATCAAATTAACATTTCTCTTCATTTTCTTTACTAAACGTACAATCAAAAAATAAAAAATAAAAAATAACTTTACTAACAAAGAGCCATTAAAAATAAAGTCTTGTGGAATTTATTCTTAGGTTTCTAATCTGTCATTATTACCCCATTTGAGTACTATATAACTACTCCTAGGCCTTATATATATATACTTGTACATCCAAAAAGATGATGAAAGTGAAAACACAATTTTATCCTAAAACAAATTACTTAGATGCATTAGTTTAAGGTATACAAAAAATAATGACCTCTATAAGAAATACAGTAAACTTATATACTTTATCTCATCAACGACATTAATTTACTAGAGCGAGGCTGCACTCCACAAATTGTTCATATATAGAGACATAAAATATATACCATCATACATACATACATGTTCAAATATCACATGTATAAATTTTGGCATTTCAAGATAATTAAAACCATCTCATGATAGAGAGGTTAATGCATGAGTTTGTGTTTGTGATAATTAAGACCTGGAATTAATGCCAGCAATCAACAATCTAATTAAAGAATGTAAATAAGTTATAAGGATATATAAAACCTAATAACTTATTTAAGAGGGGAAAAAAAATAACATTATCAAAATTAAACCCTTGATGATCTCCACAAAGCATTCTGTACGTTAACTCAAGCAACATAATTAATTTCAAAACCAAAAACACCAATTAATTAATTAATTAGTTATATCCACGCTAATTAAGTAACTAAATTAACGTACTGCATGTTAGAGGCATGCATTAATTGACAGTTATAATATAATTAGGTTGACTTTTTCCCACAAAAGAAGTCAAAGAAGAGTTGATCACCAGCAGCAGTACCTTCTTGTTGATCATAGGTCATGCAAGTAGTAGTCTCTGAGGAGGTTGAAGGAGTGGCAGTAGCAATGGAATTCTCTGAACAGTCGGAACCAAGAGAAAGAGTGGTGGTTCTTTCATGTAGAACTCCAGTTGGGTGAAGTGGAAATAGTGGCAATGTTTCTTGAAAATTACTACTGCCACTGCCCATTGGTGGTAGCATTGTCTGTAACCCTAGCTGCCCGGATTGATCTACACCGCTAGGGTTTGGTTTCTGGACGACTTTGTCGAGCCTTGGGCTCCTCTTTCTGCCGCCAGGTAAAGGTAGCTTGGGACACTGAGGGTAGAACCCTAGATGATCACTTTGTGGCAGGTAAACAACTAGAAAAACAAAAAATCCAATTTCCATACAGCAATTAATGTTATTAATATTCTTGATTAATGGTCAAACATATATATTAAAGAGTTTCTCTAGCTCTTATATATTAATCAAATGATGGAAGTGCAAAAAGAGCATAAGATATCAAATCAGCATGTAATAATTAAATGTGATTACATACACACGTGGAATATATATATATAGTAATGACTGGTGATGACGAATAAAATAAATAAGCTCATGCATTGTGATAACAAAAAAAATAATGTTTACTATCACACAATTTTGAGTCATATAATGCTCACATACACACACATACATACTGTGGATCCTGCGTGACATGCAGGGCCCACAAATATAAATATATGTATGTAAATTTTATGTGATCCAAATTACGTGATAGTAACATTGCTATAACAAAAAACACATTGACACGTGATGTCAAAACAACACAGACATATAATGATGACAGAACAATACATATGTATGTATATATATATATTTGGACGTGGGATGACGAAGAACACTTACATATATGTATAGACACGTGCTGGTGAAGAATCACAAAAATAAATAAATATATTTTGATGACGAAAAATATATATAACAAATGAGATGAAAAAGTAGTGTGTATGAGTTTAATTTTTTTTTAAATTAGCATATATATAGAGACCGTGGTAATCACAAACAACACTTGTACAGACACGTCACACGTACGTGGTGATAATGAACAACATGGTGATGACAAACACATATACCCAATGGCGATGACGAAGAACACAAACACACATATAGACAAGTGTTGATGGCTAAGGAGTTGTTTGTTTATGATTGAATGATTGAATTGGTCAGTCATTCAGTTTTAAAAAATATATATTATATGAATAGTTGAATCGGTCAGCTACTCAGACGATTTAGACGGGATGGTTTAGTGTCATTTTTTTGGTTGAACGAGGGTTGAATGAAGTTTTTTATTTTTACAATATTAACTATTATATTAAGTAATATTAAATAAATTTACAACAAATTTGAATTTTTTTAGAAGAGTAAAATAATAAAAATATGTTATTTAGATGTTTCAAACATGTCAATTAGCAAATAATTTTTTTCATTCAGATTCAGATTCGACTCATTCAAATTCAAATTCAAATTCATTAAGCTTTTATCAAACACCCTCTAAAAATATAAACACGTGGCAATAACCTACAGTGACAATGCAATATTAATCCATGTGAGTGATCTAGAGAAAGAAAAAAAAAGCTGAAGTAGGGATGGGAATTAACGGTAGTGGGGAAAGGGAATCTGAGTTAAGCACCAAAACGAAAGGAAAATGACTGATCATAAAATATACTCACCACAATAAATTAAACACACAATCTAAATTGATATATATAAGAGCTAAATACGTTTTATTCGTTACATCAAATATCATCATATTTATAATTCAGCTTCCAAAAAAATTAGATTTACAATTTACTACATAAAGTGTCTAATTGAATATAATGTAACCTTCAAATTCAGATTCCGACCAAAATTAATAGGAATACCTCAATTGCCGACAAGACAAATAGTATTATACAGTTTGACCGAATTAAAATACATTTTGATTTTTTTTAAATAATTTATATATTTATATAATAACTAATTTAAAGACTTAATAATATAAAAACAAATAAAAAAATCTCATTATTTCCTCCCTAAACTTCTCCATTACCATGCATCACCAACACTTCCAATACCATTACAATCATCAACTCCTCCATCACCATCATCAATCAAGCAACATTTTCTTTCCTAAACTCCAATCTTCTCTCAAACTAAACAATCACATCACAATAGATATATTACATATATATATATATATATTATTAAAATAGAAAATCATAAGTAAAATTTAAATATATATCTGAAATTGAAACAAAAAAAAATTCAAATTTCAGCACTCTTTCTCCATCATCAATTACTCGACCAATTAAGATCTGGACCTGCTCACTATCACCGCAACTCTTATGACAATCTTCTGCATAGCTTTTCCCCCAATACATACACCACAATTGGATACCAATCATCCGATTCGAAGCAACTCAGTTGGCCGATTGCTTTTTCCCCCAACTTCATACCTCAAGATTGTTGTGCTAGGGGGAAGAAGTTATGGAAGTGAAAAATATTTAGAAGTATTTTAATTTGAGACTAATTGTACTTAAGAATATTTTAATTCGAAGTTAATTGTATTTAGAATTTTTTTTTTTTTTTAATGAAGTCAAAACCCGAATCGTATTTTCAAAGTCTATGAATAGTTTGGGCACCAAATTATGAATTTGATAGTACTCAGTGTAACTAAATACTTAAGACCCAATCAGATTCTTGAACCGGTCGGGTATTAGTCAATTTTAGCGGAATTCTAAAATTGGGGTCGACATTTTATCAAATTAGATATTTTATATAGTAAATTGTAAGTCCAAATTTTTTGGGGTCAAATTATAAATATGATAATACTTAATGTAACGAAAATGTATTTAGCCCTATATATAAGCATGCAAATACCTACCAGAAAACTAGTGGTGTTTGATTGCATCTTAATGCATCTTAACAGTCTACCTCTTAATACCTTTTAAGAGCCCACATATTTGTATTAAAATGTCCTCTGGATAGTTAAGATATATATATGAGTCTAAACTATTCAGAGGACCCCTTAATATAAAAATATGAGTTGTTAAAATACATTAAGAGGTGAGCTCTTAAGATATATTAAGATGCAATCAAACATCACCTGCACTTATCCAGAAAGCAACTGCATGGTTACCAGATTATTTTAATAGTTTAATTTATTCCAGTCAAATTAACATGCATGATTTTCAACATAGTTTTGGTGTTTTTTAAACTGAAAAAGGGCAAATTCCAAATTGGATACGTACAGAAATCTTTGTTAACAAACCAACAAATAGAAAAAGACAGTTCAGGTATTATATACCGCGCCATCTCACATAAATCAAGCCCCTCTATACATGAAGACTCGCTCTTTCTAGAACTAATATATAGCTAGCTAGATCACCTTGAAACTATTAAAATAATGTAAACACAAACTACAATATTACCCATTATAATAAGTACAAATCAAGAACATGACAAACACGTCATATTAATTATATTTCAAATTAACTTTAAAAATAAGTTAAATAAATAAAAGATCAAGTGCATCAATTCAAGCTTAATCTTCTCATACTTTTACAGCCATTTTGATTTGTTGACATTTTCACACCATTAACATTTATTTCAATTGCATGTAAACACAAATTCTTTTTAATAATATTATGTACTACACATACATACATACATACATACATATATATATATATATATATATATAATTGAAATTAAAAAAATTGAAGGAAAAAGGAACCAACCATTTGGGGCAGGAGTAGGAGAGAGAAAAGGTGAAGTAGGCTGATGATGAAGAAACAGATTGAAGTAATTAGCCATATTGTTATGACCTTGCTTCTGTTTTTGCCTTTGCCTTGCTTTATGATTCTGAAACCAGTAAAAAACATTCTTCCCTTCTATGTGACCGTACACTTTAAGTCTACTTGTTATTTCTTGAATCTGCTCAGCCGTTGGAGTCCTTATCCCTTGCTTATACAAATTCTCTAGCATGGTTATTTGCTCCTTCGTCGGATTCCACCTGGGGGTCGCCGGAGATCCACTGCCGGACGGTGGTACTTCCACGTTATCACCCTCCATAGAATCAAGAATTTCAAGGGTTTAGGGTTTTAGGTGAGATGGTTTACTTTTTGCATGGTTTTTGTGCTAGCTGTTTATATATATATATATATAGAGAGAGAGAGAGAGAGAGCAAATGATTATACACAACTACCTAGTAGTATATATGTATGTACATATATTATATACTCCTTTATTTATTTTTATCGGTATCATGTAGAGGGTGAAATTTGTTTTTTATAGTATGAAGTAAAATTTGTTTCTTTATATATCTGTCGGTCTGTAAATTTTAAGAAAATATTAGTGATTTAATATTTTGTGGAGTATTAAATATTACTCTTTGGTAGTCTCAAGTTAAATGTTTACTTATCTTAAATAATATATTTTTTATAATAATTTACCTATAACACCCTTAGTATTAATTGTCATATTTTTACTTTATGCATATTTATGAAATATTACTAGTCATTTGCAAAAAATTACGCAATTAAATGAGAATTTTAGTATGAACAGTTTTATTATTTTATCTTTTTTCTTAATATGGAGTATAAAAAGTTAACTACCACTTTTATCCTGAGTTGGAGAGAGCAATTTATTTTTTTACTTTTATCTTTACAATGAATTTTACTTTTTTTATAAATATTTATTAGTTAATTTGATTAATCAAGCAATTTATTAGTTAAATATTTTTAATATTCATATTTTTCATAAAATCAGAATTAAAAACAATAAAGTGTATAAATATATATAGTCAAACAAAGAGGAAAGAGAAAGGGGGTTAACATGCGTATTGTTTTTGGTGCTGAGCTTCTCTGAAAACATGGCGGTTGCGGCTAGCTGTGGCGGATTTCTTCCTTGTTCGATGAAGGGGTGGACTGAAAAGACGAAAAAAGCCCTATTTGGTGGTGTCTCGGGAATGAAAGAGGGTGACACAAATGGGGTTATGCCAATGGAGGGGAGTAGGGGTACTTTTGGGAATTAAGACAAAAAGACAGCATTGTAGAGTGGGGGGGGGGGGGGGGTAGGCTTTGGGAATTGAAGAAGTAGTGAGATGATATGATCAGTTTGAAATCTTTGTAGAGGACGAGGTGGCCCTTCGGAGGAATTAGAACAATCACATTTCTTGTAAGCAACTACTGGTAGTAATAAATTTAACCTTAGGTTGTAATATGTGTATATGAATGGAATATTTGTGCAAAAAAAATATAAACTTATTGTTATGTAAAAGATAAAAAGAAAATACTTCTTAATTAGTATGTCGAAAGCATGGATACACACAACTGATTAATTTGATACACATATTTTTTAAAAAAAATAATTCCTCGAATTTTATAAAAAGAATATCATTTATAATATTTGTAAATATCAAGTATGAATTTTTGTTTAATATTTATGTTTGAAAATTGAAATTATAAATTTGTTACTACCTCTGTTCCTAAAAGATTGTCGTTTAAGGTTTTGGCACATGGATTAAGAAAGTCATTTAATACTAGTAAAATTTATTTGAAATTTCATCACTACCCCTTTATAGGAAATTGAAAACAATTAATACAAGGGAGAGAATTTATTGGGACAATGAGAGAAGATAGGGGTAATATATGAAAGTAAATAATTTATTCTTCTAGAAAGTTATAAACGACAAACATTTTAGAACAAGTTTTTTTTTTCTAAAACGACAATCTTTTAGCAACGGAGGGAGTAGTTTACTAGTGACGTTATGCTAATAAATTATGATGCCAAAATTTTAGTGCATTGTGTTTATCTTATATAATCATCATTAACAAAATTTATAAAATCATTCTTTTTTACCGTTAATGATAATGCCAAAGCAATAATTTTATTGCCAGAGTAAATATACATTTAGCGACATTTTATATTTATTTTAACAACACTTTGAACTTTGAACGATATTTATATATGCAGACCGTAAAATTATTACTCAAACATTGTCAATAATCTTTTTTACAAATGCAACTCCTTAATTAAATATTTATTATAGGTTACCTATGTTAAATCATTTGTAAACGAACCAACATGTACAAAACTAGCCAAAAATGATGGAGCACCACAATCACAAGCCTCTTCTCTCTCCCTTCCGGTGGGATTTGGCTCATCTCCATTACACTATTTTTCTTTTAATTTTATTCAGTACACTATATTTTTTATTTTAATAATTTTGTTACTAATGATCAAAATATATTAATAAATATAATTAATAATATTAAGATCAATCCTATCAAAAATTAGAATTATAAAAAATATTTTTACAATTAAAAGTTTAAAAAAATTTCAACCACTAAAATTTTGATGAAAAATTCACATATTCATCAAATGGTGAAAAAGTGTTGGATTATTTTCATTTTTGAAATAAGAATACATTTCAATATTATAAATTAATTGATCGGTGTTGATTTCAATTATACTAATTAAAACTGTAAAAATATGGTGTATTTGATAGAGTTAAAGGGAATGTGTAATTAAGGAAACCAAATCAATGACTAGGGTTGAAAATTCTCAAAAAAATATGTTACAATAGCAATTTCTGGTAAAAAAAAGTATTTAATACTCCTACTCCACATCGTTAAAGTAATAGTAAGTTTTTAAGAATGGGGCTGGACGGCTGGCGTTGGTTGTGAAAATTTATACATCCCTCTCTTTCTCTATCATATCATAGACTTTTATGGGAACTATCAATTTGCATGTTTATGGATCGGTTTAATAATTTAAGGAACAAAACAATTTAATTGGAGTTAATTTTGGTTTTGAATTATGTGAGAGTTGTTAGAGGATAGTAGTAGTAGCAAAATTACAGCTATTAAATGCTATCATAGCTAGATAGGTTACATACAAGCTGGTTTAGTAGTAGTTGTAGTACTAGGGTAGTAGTACTCCAAATAAATTACTTATACAAACAAAATCAAACGAGCTCTTTGAGATGTATATGAAAATTGAATATACGTGTATTTGAATTTTATTTATTTATATTTTTATTCATAATAAGAGATAAAAATATAAATAAATAAAATTTAAATATACTCATGCCTTATTTTCATATGGATCGAAATTTTTGGAAATCAAATTGTACAATAAGTCAACTACTTTCCAGTAACCCCAATCCCTAGTTTTGCTCATGTACTAATACTTATTTAATTATATTTTCTTAATACTACTAGTATTTTGATCATCACCAAAATATATAAGACATAAGTCATCAAAAACTACTCCCTACTACTAATACTCAAATTTCGAGTTACTATTAACTTTAATTATTAGAACACTAAAAATCGAAACTGGCTGGTTAGTATAAAGTTAATTTTGGTCAATTGATCAATATATTATCGATATGCAAGTTAGGAGATGATCTATCTTTGCGTGTCAGCACTGTATATTGGTCAATTAAACAATTTATTATGAAGTTAACTTTAGAGTAACCGAATCTTGATTTATAAATCATATGTATATAAATTATAATGTATTTTCTGATACTGTTGGTGAGACTTAAAGATGTCACTCTCTTAGATACCTAGGACTGAAGATCATAACCATTGGATCATTTAGTTAATTTTGGACAATTCTGATAACAAATTAATTTTTAGAAAATTCTGATAATTAATAATTAGTGTAATACTCCCTCCATTACTTCTTAATTGATGTTTTAAGAGAAAATACAAAAATTAAGAAATGTAATTAATACTTTGTCTAATTAACTAAAATGAGTATAAAATCTCAATATTACCCTTCAAAATTCTTTGGAAAAAACAAAAGATAAACAAATTACTATAAACGAAGTACTCCCTCCGTTTCTTTTTAATTGACATTTTAGGAGAAAATACAAAAATTAAAAAATATAATTAAAAATATTTTTTTTGATTGATTAAAATGAGTATTAAATTTAATATTACCCTCCAAAATTTATTAAAAAATAAATTAATTAATAATTAATATAGGAATAATATAATAAATTAAGTAATTAATTGACAAATTAACAAAGATACTCCATATATGTTTACAATTACATTCAACATGCATTGCATGCAGACTTTTTACTGACTGTTTTGACTTATTAGATGAAAGAGTTTACGCTTACGCAAACGCATATATAGTTAATTAAAGCAATTAACACAGCCCCAGGCGGCCCAGGCCCCAGCTAAATTTTCTGCATACGCCAAATAAAATTTGAAGAGTCAAGAGACGCATCATTTTTGTCCGGAGGCTCATTTCGAATTTTCAGGAGTACAAAGACGAAGGGTTTTAATGTTCATACGACTTTATGTTGATCAAAATATATATATATATATATATATATATATATATATATATATATATTGGCGGAGTCAGGATCCCAAAAGGAGAGACGGACACCGACGAACAAGAGGCGGCGTTGAAAATGACGTGGGGAAGGAGGTAGTATATACCCCTAAAAATTTCCGACGAACAGGGGGCGGCCGCCACCCTCCCTCCCTCCCTCCCTCCCCACCCACCCACCCACCCACCCAATATATGTATATATATATATAATTTTGTGATTAGTTGTTGAAACTTTTTAGTTTTTAGCATAACTTAAGTTGGGAAGTATTTTATTCCTTCTATTTCACAAAAAAAATAAGTCATATGTTTGACTTTTTAAATTTTGCAAGTTCAACTATCCCATGCGAAGTTACATGCATAAAGATTTATTCGATTAATTATAAAGATAATTAATAACATATAAAATAATTAAATATGTATTTGATTAAGAATGTGAAGAGATATATACTTGCCTTATTAAATTATTAAGCTTCTTCTTTTCCTTTTTTCAGTCATTTCCCTTCATTTCAACTGGTATGTTAATTTCTAAAGTTTCAGGCTAGGGTTTTATATGGTTGCTAATTAGTAGATTTGATGATTCTTAATTTATTTTGTGTTATTTTTTATGGGTTGTTTTAGGTTTTGTGATGTTGTTTCCAATGAATTGATTACTTTAACTTGGATGTTCATGTGTAGATAGTAACTGATTTCATCCTTCGAATTTCTATATATATATTGTACGTAGGTTCATGTGTAAATCAGAAACTAGTAATTGCTACTTGCTACTAGAATGAAATTTCTTGTGCTGTCACATAAAGTAATAATTAAGAGAGAGAGAACTGATCAAGAATATAGTTATATATATTAGTGAATTTTTTATATATTTTTAAAAGAAGAAAACTGGTAAATAATCTGCAAGTTCTGTACCATATATTTACCAAATTATTTCACATCAATTTGGAATATATATTAGTAAAATCAAATGTGATAGTTTAGTGATACATGTCTCTCTTTTTAC